>PVJN01023248.1:0-32509 GCA_004026805.1 Lasiurus borealis
TGACCAGCTCCATCCTGAGCTCCATGGACCCCAGGGTGGACCCCTGCCAGGACTTCTTCACCTACGCCTGCGGCGGCTGGATCAAAACCAACCCCGTCCCTGATGGCCACTCGCGCTGGGGGACCTTCAGCAACCTCTGGGAGCACAACCAAGCCATCATCAAGCACCTCCTGGGTGAGCACGCTGCAGGGGGCGATGAACGGGCTGCGGGAGGGCCGTCAGCAGGATCTACCTGGCCCGGACAGTCAGCAGAGGACATTGGCTGGAGGGGAAGACAGAGGCTCTGGCGTCTGTGAAAGTGGCCTGTCCCATCCCTGTGTGCCTGCGTTACTTACCTCTGAGCCTCGGTTTCTCCATCTGTAAAGCAGGACTACCCATCCCCAAACTGCAGAGTCTGGAGAACTAGAGAGCACACATGTAGAGTGTTAGCATAGCATGTGGGCACATAGTAGGTGCACAAAAACGAGCAGCGTGGTCTTTGCTTGTGTGACTTCAAGCTGCAACTCAGGCGTTGACTGGTTTTCACTGATTTTTTGCACGTCGTGAGTGAAAGGAATCAAGGCTGAGCGCCCGAGGTTAGATGTTTAAGGTTGTGAGCAGATAAAAGTCATAACAGTTTATCGGAGAGTTACCTATTATAGGCCGCAGTCTTCCTGGCCTCCTGATAATTGATAAGCCTCTAACCGAAGTTCTTCCCTTTGCTCCTTGTGAGGCCTCCACACCTCTGGTTGACCTTGGTGTTGATGGTTTTATGATTAGAATCCCATGTCTGTCTTGTTTGCAGCTGTATCGCTGTATAATGTGTGTTAACATCTGCCGGTTGGGGTCGTCCTCTGCGTGAAATCACGACACTCAAGTGCTGTCACATATAGAGGTCGTGGCTGGAATCCCTTAGCAACCAAAATCTTAGGCCATCTCTCTCTCTTTCTTGCTGCCCTCATCCTGGGGCCCCAAATGATGGGAGAGGTTAGGTCATAAAAAGCCAGTCGGTTCATCCATCAATCGGAGAACTTAGCTTCGACAAATACATATTAAGTTTAAAAACAAAACAACCAACCCTCAAGATACTCAGAAGTAGGTAAAATACAATAAAAATTTGGAAAGCAGGTAAAATAGAAGAAGATGCCTAAAAGGGGACAAATCTCAAAAGGGCCAGAAACCTCCCGGTAGGAAAGTTTTCTAAAAGATAAGAAAGGATTCTAATTTGACGGTTAGGAATTTCAGGCAACTGTCTTTTAATTTAAAATTATTTTTTTAATATTTTAATTGATTTGAGAGAAAGAGAGAGGAACATGAATTTGTTGTCCTACTTATTTATACATTCATTGTCCTACTTATTTATATATGTGCCCTGACCAGGGATCGAACCTGCAACCTTGGTGTATTGAGATAATGCTCTAATGCTCTAACCAACTAAGCTCCCTGGCCAGGGCGGCAATCTTGTCTTTTAGATGAAAGGAGACTTTCCCCCACCCCATGGGGTGCCGCCGCTGCTGGGTGAAACCCACCCCCCATTCCTTCTGGCCCCTAGCAGCTCCTGGGCAGGGCCCCTCGGTAGCCCCCTTAGACACAGCCTCCTGTTTGTATTGCTGAGGATCGGAGCAGGGTTTGCTGCTCTGTATGTCAGGACAGCAAAGCCCCTGCCTGCTTCACGCTACCCAAGTGCCTTTGAAAGCGACACAGCCTTTCCCTTCAGAAATAGGAGCTTCAAAGGCAAATTTGGCTGTGGTAGCCAGGCTACAATGCAGGGGTGCCCTTCCCCAGCACCTAACGACACAGCCGGAGCTGGGCGAGCACTATCCACCAAAGAGGGGGAACCATCCAGGCATAGAGCAAGATGGGCTGGTACCCCTGGGGGTTCAAAGTCTGCCCCGGCCTCTTACTGTGTGCTCCTGGGTCAGTGACATAACCTCTCTGGCCTTCGTCTCTCGTCAGTACCTTGGGAACCACGCCTCCTTTAGGTTATAAAAATTAAAGGGGAAAACACAGACAAAGTGCTTTGCTTGCATCGGCCCGGCATATTGTGGTGGCTCTGTTTATGATGGTGTTACTGTTTTTCACCCTTGACCTTTGCACAGCACTTGAGAGTTTACAGAGGTGTTTTTTTCGGTAGATAATCATCCGTTTGATCCTGCAGGATAGAAACTAGGAAGTGCTTCATAGATGAAGAAACAGATCCTCAAGATAGGTTGGCAGGTGGCAGAGCTGGGACGTGCCTGACTTCCGGTCATGTGTCTTTTCCCCCGTCCACACCGCCTCCTGCAGGTATGAGGGACAGTTGTGGCTCCCTTCTCGCCTTGGAGGAAGCCTGCAGGCAGACGGCTCAGAGCACTGAGGGAGTGAGGAAAGAGAGAAAGAGATTGGCATTAACTTAGTGTCTGCTGTGTGCTGTGCTCTGTCCCTTTAAACAGGCCCTGCCTTGTCCACACAGCTGCCCTGGCAGGTAGGCACTGTGGTTCCCATTTTATAGATGAGGAAACCGAGGCTTAGAAGTCTTAGTAACTTTACCAAGGACACACTGCCAGACAGGAAGAAGAGGGGTTCCAGCCCTGGGGAGCCGTTAGCCCCGAGAGGGGACAGAAGTAAGGCCTATGGGCAGGTGCTTTCACTTCCCATTGAGGCCCAGGACCGGCCCTTGTGCATGATGCCTGAGATCCTGACTTTGCCGTTCTGGGGCCGGTTCTTATCAGGATGACCTTGGCTCCGCGCCAGGACTGAGTCCACCCCCAGGTGGCAAGGCCCAGGGGGAGTGGCCTGCGGTCCTGGGCCCTGGCCTTGCATCCACCCTGTCCCTGAAGGTCAGGTAATGGGTGGGGAGCTGCCCTGAGCTGGACACGGAGCAGCCCGAGCCGTGTGTTCAAGCCCCTGACCCTGGTCCCGGGTCTGGTGACCTCAGGAGGCCATCCCGCAGGGTTTGGAGGGCTGGCAGCCCTGGCATGCGAGCCAGTCACCCACGTGGCCTGGAGCAGAGGAGCCAGCTTCTCTCCAGCTCCGCGTCATTGTCTGTAACATGGGGGTGACGATGCCACCTAACACACCAAGTTCCTGTGAGGTTTGTCTGGCATGTGAGGGTCTGAGTGCGTAGCAGAGAGCCTGGCACCGAGGCGGGTGACTTCCTGCCCAGGTTTCTTCCCAGCCAGCGGGTGACTGCAGAGCGGCTGCCCCGCCCTCGGGGCCCCAGCTCCCCACCTAGAAAGTGGGGGCTGGCTCAGAGCGTTAGGAGAGATGTCCTAGGATTCACTAAGGTTTGAAGAGTAACTCTGGCTTCTGTTATTTCTTACGGAAGCACCAGAGTGCCCTAGCTATCAGGGCATGCCACGATCGTGCTGAGCGGTTTACAGTGGTACCTCGAGATACGAGTGCCCTAACATACGAGATTTTTGAGATACGAGCCGTCGAGTGAGTGATTTTTTGCTTTGGAATATGAGCAACATTTGAGATAAGAGTAATCTCGAGGATTGGCCAGCTGCACACGACCCACCAGTTTACCTCGACTCGAGCGTCTCAAAGTTTCCCACGCCTAAAGGTTATGGAACGAATTAAACTCGTATCTCGAGGTACCACTGTACTTGTATTTATGAAAGCCATGGCATAGGCTGCATCTGCCCATTTTACAGACGAGGCTCACAAACTCCGGGGAAATACAGTTCCCAGGAAATGGTGGAGCTGGGGTTCAACCCCAGGGCTGGGGGGCCTCAAACCCACGTGCTTTCTGAGTCACCTTCGACATGCTGAGGCTGCGAGGGGCCACAGCGGTTCCAGCTCCTGCGTGGCTGAGCTCCAGGAGGGGCCAGAGCTGGCCCAGGCCTGGTGAGCACCGTAGCTGGGGCCACCCCCTTGTCATACGGACCAGGAGCTTCCCCGGGAGGTGTATCCTGGGGTCTCCACCACCCCCCCAGCCCATTATGGGAACTGGTTGGAAATGGCCCTTCACCTTCGGGCCTCGATACCGGGAAATGCCGGAAGAGCCAGGGGACAGGTGAGTGGGTGACAGAAAAATCCAGGAGCGTGGGCCAGGGCATTCTTGGGCTCCAGGCCAAGCTGGTTTCAGCTTCCCCCAGACAAAGGGGTCAGCCAGCGGGCCTCAGGGGGAGCTGAGGCCGGTGGGGATTGGACCAGGCGGAGGGGGGTGCCAGGCTCTCCCGGCTGGCCTGGCTGAGCTTCCCCAGGTGGAAGGAGGAGAGGGCACAGGCGGCGTGCCGGTGAGGACTGTCCGCTGGCCGTGCAGAGCGGCTGTGAGGATCCGCTTGCTCGTGACCTTGGGCAGACCTCCCCGGTCTGACAGCCCACCCTCGCCCCTCGGAGGAAATCCAGGCAGATCTGTAGCAGGTGGGTGGAACGAGGCCTCGTGCCAACGTGGCATGTCCTTGCAGCCCGCTGGCCGGAGGGCGGTGACCTCAGCCGCAGGAGACAGATGCCTCATCCCGGAGACGCTGCCGGCTGCCCTCCTCCTCCTCCTCAGAGACAGGAGCGTGTCCTCCCTCTATCAGGGGCAGATCGCCTCCTGGGCCCGGCCTGCCCGGGGCGTGCCGGCGTGTGCTTTTAGCACAGACCGTTCTGCTGGGCCGAGTCCCTCTCAGGCCAGCGAGACTTTCTCAAACGCGTTCCTCCCTTCTGCCTCCCGTGGCTACCGAGCGCCTCTCCGGTGCCCGCTCCAGTTCCATTGTGTGGGCCTGTCCTGTTTACGACATCTTAGATGAGGAGAGTAATAGCTGCAAAAAAAGCTCATGCCTGCTTGTTGTAACCATCCCGGCAATGCCGACTCCATAAAGAACATTCTCGGCCTTCCTTTCTCCTCCCCCTGACACGTCTCCCCGAGAAATGCTTAGAGCAGTGGTTCTCAACCTGTGGGTCGCGACCCCTTTGGGGGTCCATCGACCTCATCATAGAGGTCGCCTAAGGCCATCAGAAAACACAGATATTTACATTATGATTCACAACAGCAGCAAAATGACAGTTATGAAGTAGCAATGAAAATAACTTTATGGTTGGGGGTCACCACCACATGAGGAACTGTATTAAAGGGTCGCGGCATTAGGAAGGTTGAGAACCCTGGCTTAGAGGGCTATTCCTGCAGCATTAAATCTGTCCACGTCAGTAACTGGGCAGTTGCTCCTGTCACCTGTGACAGCTCTTGTATTTGGATTTGGGGTTATTTTTCCAGTGTTTACTGTCTAATGTAGTTTCATCTTCCTGCATAACCTGGATGGAACCTGTAGGACATGCTTTCTGTCCGGTACCGTGGCTGTGGCCGCCGACCCTTCCCTCACGTTTGGGGAACGGTTAAATGGCCCGAGGGATGACCTGACCCTCGGCTGGCAGGGGGTGTCCAGCCTGCAGGCCAGGCAGGGAGAGCGGAGAGAGCTCAGGCTCCCATCCCTGCCGCCCCTGGAGCTCTCTTGGGTAACCTTGGACCGGTTCCCCCACCCCTCGCCTATCAGTTGGGCGTGGTACTCACACCCACTGGCGGAGATTGTCAGGGCCAGATGCACACACACAGCCCCGCCCCACGCAGGAAGCAGCCCGTTTTCCCAGGGCAGCCGACCGCCGCCTGGGCTCCGGTCCCAGCGTGCTGCCCGCTCGCTCTCTTCCCGAGACAGGCTCCTGGACAGGAGGGGATCCGTGTACCTCAGGGGGTCACGGTGCTGACGGACCGGTCTCAGCACGGGGCCTGGCCGCAGAGGGCGCGGAAGATGGTGGCCGTGTTATCCTTCCTTTGCTTCTTCTGCAGCAGAAGGCACTCCTGTATCAGGCCCCGCATCGCCTCCCGGGATGGGGCTGCTGAGGGCTGGCATTGCCTGAGCTGAGTGTGGGTTTATCTGAGGCAAACACTGGTCCTGCTCTGATGTGGATTTGGGGCCCCACAGGCTCCTGGCCAGAACCCCCAGTGACCCTCCTTTCTGCAGCCGCCCCGCAGCCTGCCGGGGAGGGAGGCGGGAGTAGAGGCTGTGCCGGCACAAACTCCCAGAGGAAGAAGCGGGACAAGGAGAGGGTGTGCTGCTTTCCTCCCTGGGACTTCGGGGGAGTGGCTGAGGAAGTTTCTGGAACTCTGGTTCGCTCGGAGGAAGCACCCCGGCAGCTGGGAGCCCTGTGGCCTGGCCCTGGGTGGCCACCTTATCTCCACTGGGGCCACCGTCTCCTGACTCAGACCTGGGAGTTGCCCTGTTGATTGCTCCTTGCTGATCCACGGGTGTCTCAGGAAGGGTGTCTTTCAGGAAACCAGCTTTTCCTAGAGAGGAAACTGTCTGTGGCTCGTCTCACTCTGAACCCAAGCCTCCTCCCTCAGGCCGAAGTGGTCGACACCTTTTTTGTGTGTGGAGATCCCAGAGCACTCATTCATTCATTCACTCATTCATTCATTCATTCATTCTGTGATTCTGTACTGCACACTGACTGTGGGCCAGACATTGCTCGGTCCCGGACATTGCGTCAGGAAGATGACAGTCTTTTCCTGTGGAAGTTCATTCCAGCAGGAGAGACAAACAATAAGCAAATAAATGAGTAAATACATAATAGGATTGTGAAGAATTAGGGTTTGGGAGGAAAAAGCAAAGAACCTGTGGGGTCTGAGAGGGAGAAGGAGGCGAAGAAGGGGCGGGCTTTCTGAGGAGGGGACATTTGAGCAGAAACTGGAATGTCGTGAGCGGACAGACCACATGGATGTGAGGGCGAGTGCGGCCAGCAGAAGGAACAGTGAGCACAGTGGCCCTGGGGCAGGACCGTGGGAGCGAGAGGGAGAGGAGCAAGAGCCAGGCAGGGAGCAGTGGCAGCTGGGAGGTGCGAGGCCCAGACCCCCCGGCAGTGTTTCTCAACCTTTTCCATGATTGCCCCTCCTAAAAGTTTAATACCACAGATATGCCGTATACCTGTTACATACTGTATGTGCACATAGCAAGAGCAAGTCGGGCCCGGCTGGTGTGGCTTAGTGGTTGAGCATCAACCTATGAACCAGGAGGTCATGGTTCGAGTCCCGGCCAGGGCACATGCCCAGGTTTCGGGCTTGATCTCCAGTGTGGGACGTGCAGGAGGCAGCCGATCGATGATTCTCTCTCATCACCGATGTTTCTGTTTCTCTCTCCCTCTCCCTTCCTCTCTGAAATCAACAAAAACATATTAGAAAAAAAAAAAAAAAACTCCTTTACAAATAAAAACAGTAAGTTGTTTCTACCTCTAAGAACGACTCCTCTCCCCCTTCGGGGCAATATGGCCCCTGTCTCGGATGAGTGGTCTGGGGCTCCTGGCCAAGTTTAAGGTGTCTGTATGCTCCAGGGTCCATTCGGAGTCCACGTCGTTCAAGACGCGGCTCTGTAAACTCCCACTGGAGAGAGGTCCGCTCGATGCCTAACAGACTTCTCGGAAGAAAGAGGATCTGGACCGCTCTCCCACTCCCACCCATGCCCCACCCCAGCCTTCCGAGCCTCAGTGGCATCCCTTTGCTCAGACCAAGAAACCAGGGCAGCGTGCCAACTGACTGCTCTCTCCCCCGCTCCCACTGCTTCTCTCCCCTTTCCTGCTGCCACCTGACCCCGCCCTCACCCCCCTGTTACAGTGGCCATCTCCCTTCAGCTCCTGTCCTCCCCGCTCCCCACCTCCCTGTTACAGTGGCCTCCCCCCTGGCCATCTCCCTTCAGCTCCTGTCCCTCTGGTGCCTGCCAGGTGGTGGGGGCCCTGTAGGCGGTGGGTGAGCAGGGCAGGGCTTTCCCTTCTTCGGGGCTCCTGCCCCAGCCAGGGCAGAGAGGGAATGGGGGTGTGTGAACACTGACTCCTGGGGGGCCCTCCCTCCTGTCCCTTTCCCCCTGGTCAGTGTGCAGCTGCGCCTCAGCACCCTCTCGGCCCCCCAATGCTGTGCCCTTCCTTGTCAGCAGCAGACACGGGGCTCTGTTTTCAGCAGAGGGCGCTGGTGGCTGCTGTGTGCCCACCCGGCGCTGGGGGGCAGGGACCACCCGCACCCCGACTGGTGGGCGAGGCAGCCCATGTCCCCTCCACTTGGTGCTCCTCCGAGAGCTCACAGGGGTCCCCAGCTCCCGGGCCTTCCTTCCCCCAGGTCCCTGGGTCGTTCTTATCACATGTACCCCATGGTGTAACCAGAGGCCTTTGTGACTGTCATACAGCTGTCTGTCTGTCTGTCTCCCCCTGATGCGGGCTGCGGGCCTTATGAGGGCAGATTCACGTCCGTGTTGCCTTGTGCCATCTCCCCACTCAGCCTGGCAGCTGCCAAACCATAAGAACTTAGTAACATTTGTGGGGAAATGGGTGGGGTGACACCCAGGGCATGGAGCTGGGGTGGGGGCGGAGGGGGGAGTTTGAACCCCGAAGGAGGGAAGGAGGCCGGCTGCTTCCCCGCCCCTCTCGGAGGCCCGAAGGGGATTGAAAACAGTGGGGGAGGGGGCCCCCTGGAAGTTGCTGTACGGAGCACAGCCGGCCTGTCCCTGGAGCCTTGCTGTGGGCCTCTTATCGGGGTGGCCTTGGGGCCCCGGGGGAGGGAGGCGCGGCCCCCTGATGGGCTGGAGCGCACAGAGTGTGCCTCCCCTGACCTGGCCCTGGCATTTCAGGGTCACGGCCGGGGCCAGATGTGGCCGGCCAGGCCTCAGCGAGGATTGGTGCTTCCCCTTCCAGGAGCCTCGTTGCTGGGAGGTGTTGTCATAGAAACGTCGTCCCTGGGAGGGGGTGGGGAACTCTTCGCTTTTCCTGCTTTGCTGCTTTTTGAGTCTGAGGAGCAGGGACAAGTCTCCTCCTGCTCGGAGGGGCACGGAGACCAGCAGGTGCTGCCCTGCGGGCCGGGTGCCCCCATGGCCCCTCCTCACTGCTCCCTGGCACTCTGTCACCCTATCGCCCTGCAAGCTGCCCCCCTTCCCCCCGACTTCAGCCAGGCAGGGCTGATGCTCTCCAAGCGGTGGAAACCGGGTGCCGGTTAGGGTAAGAGCTGGGGGCGGGGAGCTGCAGGATGAGGGCCGGGCCGGCTGATTAGAGCGGCCAGGAAGTGACTCGTGTCCTTTGTACCAGCTGGCTGCGAATGGGCCTCTTTCCTCCACTCCGCGTGCCCTTTTATGCTTGTTTTCCCTCGCCCTCGCCAGCTCCCCCCGAACCCCGTGCCCTTCGCCCGCATTTCTACCTGCTGAGTAACAGCTTTCATCCTCCAGAAGCGGCTCTGGCGCCCCCTGGCCCCACCCCACCCAGAGTGTGACTTTTTTTCTGGGTCCCAAAACCCCTTGCCTTAAAAGCACTTGGGTGTCTCTCGAGGTTCATTTCTTGGTGCGTCTGTGTTTACACTTAGGCCTGGCGCTCCGTGTGGGTGGGGAGCAGGTCTTATTCCCCTGGTGCCCAGCACAGTGCCTGGCACCCAGTAGGTGCTCAGGGCTGAGAGCCTGCATGAATGAACCTCTTGGGAACCCCCTGAGAGGGGCCTTGAAGGCCCAGGAGAGGTGGACAGTGCCCCATGCAGAGGGCACTTTAAATCTTTATTGTTGGCCGAAACCGGTTTGGCTCAGTGGATAGAGCGTCGGCCTGCGGACTGAAAGGTCCCAGGTTCGATTCCGGTCAAGGGCATGTACCTTGCTTGCGGGCACATCCCCAGTAGGGGGCGTGCAAGAGGCAGCTGATCGAAGTCTCTCTCATTGATGTTTCTAACTATCCCTCTCCCTTCCTCCCTGTGGAAAATCAATAAAATATATTTTTTAAAATCTTTATTGTTGAAAGTGTGACAGGTCCTCCTCTTCCCCCATCAACCTCTCCCAGCCCACCCTCGCCGTCCCCCACCCCACCTGGCTTTTTCCCAGAGGACAGGGAGGCGGTCTTTCACCCCCAAAGCCTGCACAGAGTAAGCATCTGCTCAGTGCAGCGGTTGGCAGACCGAGGCTCGCAGAGAAGCAGAATGCCCTCCCGCTGGGCACCCACTCTGCCAACCAGGGACACGTCTGCACCCCCCACCACCCGGGCCGGGGAAGTAGATGTTCTCTTCTTGTGTGTGGGCAGCTCAGAGCGGGGGCACCCCCAGTCTGCCAGGCTGCGCCCCGAGGCAGTCCCGGGCCTGCTCTGACAGCTCCTCACCGCTGCCCTGACAGGCAGGGCCCAGCGCAGGGCCCACCTCCCGCCCAGGCCCGCGGCGGACCACCCAGGGCTCCCAGTGGCGCGGGGCAGGTGGCCAGCGGCTCTCTTGTCCCTGCAGAGAACGCCACGGCCAGCGTGAGTGAGGCAGAGAAGAAGGCCCAGGTGTACTACCGCGCGTGCATGAACGAGACCAAGATCGAGGAGCTCAAGGCCAAGCCCCTGATGGAGCTGATTGAGCGGGTGAGTTTCCTCTGGCAGATCCTCTCCCGATCTCCCCTGCCCGAGCCACCCGCCCGCCCTTCTGTCCCCGTGCCCAGCTGCCACCGGACGGGCCGTGGGTGCTGGGGTCTGTCTGCTGACTTGTGTCAGGGTGTGTGCGTGTGAGTGCAACTTAAAAATAAATGGAAGAGGGTGCTTTAGGTACAACTGGATTGATGCTTCCATAGGAATGACGTTCACGTGACTCCTTGTTAAAAAATAAACAGTCCCATCCCGCCCCCAGCCACCAGGGGGCAGCCACCACCCGGACCCACGGCTCCCTTGTCTCGGGGGCGTCCTTGCTCCCTCCGGGACCTCTGGCTCCTGAAGGCCGTCCCTTTCATTTGCTCTTGAGGCTCAGAGAGGCCAGGTGGCTGGCGGGGGTGGCAGAGCACGCCAGCCTCAGAAGCCCATTTCGCACCCGGGACTGCCCGCCATCTCCTCTCCTCCCGTGCCCTCCCCTCCCCGCAGCTCGGCGGCTGGAACATCACGGGGCCCTGGGACAAGGACAACTTCCAGGAGACGCTGCAGCTGGTCACCTCCCACTACCGCACCTCGCCCTTCTTCTCCGTCTACGTCAGCGCCGACTCGAAGAACTCCAACAGCAACGTGATCCAGGTGAGCTGCCTGGGTTCCGGGAAGGAGGGCAGGACCTCAGGCCCGCTCGGCGGTTAGCCACGCTGCCTTGGGGCGGCTGGGAGGGGCCTTGCCCTGGCCTGGCACACGGTCTTGGCTCCCAGTGGTGGGAGCTTTCCAGGCAAGAAGCTTTTTTGAAAAGGGCAGGCTGCCTCCTGGCGTAGGTGGGCCTGCTGCAACCCCAAGGAATCTCGGGGTGCTGATAGGTCACAGTGGGCTCCGGGGGTGATGTCAACCCCGAGGCTCAGCTGGAGAGCCATGTCTTGGTCCCCCCACCTCAGCCTCCAGCCTTGGTACCTCAGCTGGGATGGCTTTGAGTCCATCTCGCTCTCATGCACCCATTGGGTGACCTGGGGCAAATGCCCCCACCTTTCTGAGCTTCAGTGTTCTTATCGATGAAATGAACGTACACTTGATCTTAACCAGAGGTCAAATGCATGATAATGACCCCTGCTCCAGGTCTGACTATCGGGAATTGACACTCCTCCCCAGCCCCCCACTCACCAAGCCCTTTACTGGCACTCTCTCCTTGAATCCCTTTTCCAGCCCTGAGGGTTAGCTATTGCTCCCCCATTTTTAAAAATATATATTTTATTGATTTTTTTTACAGAGAGGAAGGGAGAGGGGGAGTTAGAAACATCCATGAGAGAGAGAGACATCGATCAGCTGCCTCCTGCACGCCCCCTACTCTGATGTGCCCGCAACCAAGGTACATGCCCTTGACCGGAATCGAACCTGGGACCTTTCAGTCCGCAGGCCGATGCTCTATCCACTGAGCCACACTGGTTTTGCCAGCTATTGCTCCCCCTCTTTTGCTGATGAGGAGCCTGGGGATCAGGCAGGGTCAGTAATTGACAAGGTTACTCAGGGGCTCTTACCCACAGCTCCGTCGTGAGCAGTCTCTCCTGAAATAGAGCTGCTCTGCGGGGCCTGGGAGGCGTGGAGAGGGGGGAGGGGGCTGTGTCTGGCCCTCCGGGGGGGGGGGGTGGAGGCCTCCAGGGTGCGTGTGCAGCAGGAGGTTCCCTCTCCCTCCCGCCTCTCTCTCCAGGTGGACCAGTCTGGCCTGGGCCTGCCTTCGCGGGATTATTACCTGAACAAGACGGAAAACGAGAAGGTGAGTGGGCCTCTGCCAAGCGGGTGGCTCCCGCCCCCTCCCCCGCTCTCCCTGGTTCGCCCCCCACCCCGTGTCCCCCGAGTGTTCGGGTCTCTGAAACTGGAGAGGAACCCAGAGGCGTCACGTACCTGCCAGGGAGGGTGTCCCCTTCCGGAGGGAGGCTGACTCACAGCCAGGCACCGTGGCCACCATAGGCAGGAGCCGGAGGAGCCGGTGCCGTGTCCCCGTTCTAGAGCGATGCAGCGGCACCGCCCTGCCATCCAGGGGCGCTGGGCCTTTTCTACTCACAGCACCTGTGGCCTCTGGGGACCGTGCAAATACCGAACGTCTCCTCTGACCTTCATGCGCCTCATCGGCCCTGGGTGTTACTTTTACCTGCCTGTTTCGGAGGAAGGAATATGGCTCAGAGGCAATGCATGTTCCACTCGAGGTCACTTAGCTGAGGCTGAGATTCCTCTCCAGACCCGCTAACTCTAAACCCCACGCCTTTCCATCCCCCTGACTGTGTCCGTGCGGTCCCGGGGAGACCTGGCCTGAGGCTCGTCGTCTGTCTCCTCATCCTCCCACCCCCTGGTATGGAGCACGTGCCCACTATGCCTGGTGCAGGGCAAACGGTGGTGAACAAGGCAGCCTAGTCCCTGCCCCGTGGGGCTTCAGGTCCGGGAGGGGAGGCAGATGTTAATTAACCACCAGCTAGAGGCATGATGACAAATGGTGATATTTACTTTTTTTAATATATTTTATTGATTTTTTACAGACAGGAAGGGAGAGGGATAGATAGAAACATCAATGAGAGAGAAATACCGATCAGCTGCCTCCTGCACACCCCCTACTGGGGATGTGCCCGCAACCAAGGAACATGACCTTGACCGGAATCGAACCTGGGACCTTTCAGTCTGCAGGCCAATGCTCTATCCACTGAGCCAAACCGGTTAGGGCCGGGGCACCTAATTTAGATGGGGAGGGGGGTAAGGCACTGAGAACAGTTGGGAAAAAGTGAGTTCCAGGCCCTGAACGATGGCTCCAGTGGGACGAGCCTGCGGGAGGGAATGTGGACCCGGACGGCAGGGACCCAGCCTCCTGGGACCCGTGGCCTCGGTGCCGAGGACCGTGTGGAGCCAGGAAGCGGTGCGCGGCCAGGCTCGTTCTAGAAGCTGTTTCCAGTGGGTGCCCGGGGAAGGCCCCAGCCCCTCCTTCCCTGCGCTGGGCCACGAGGGGCAGCGGTGACAGCCACTGACGGGCGGGGGGTCCCACAGGTGCTGACCGGGTACCTGAACTACATGGTCCAGCTGGGGAGGCTGCTGGGCGGCGGGGACGAGGAGGCCGTGCGGCCCCAGATGCAGCAGATCCTGGACTTCGAGACGACGCTGGCCAACATCACCATCCCCCAGGAGAAGCGCCGGGACGAGGAGCTCATCTACCACAAAGTGACAGCGGCCGAGCTGCAGGTGCCGTGAGCGCGTCTGGGGCAGCCACGGGGGGGATGGGTGGGGCTTCAGGATGCAGGACGCAGGGCCGGGGTTTCACACCCACTTCATCGGGTCCTCGGAACAGCCCTCTGAAGCGGGGCTGGTGGTCCCGCCCGCTTCTCAGACAGAAAAACTGACTGTGGTGATGATACTAGCTCACATTGTCTGGGCATTGCCAGTCTCTCAGGCACCAAGCACATCGAGCCTGGTACACAGCAAACAGTAAATGTGAGGGCTGGGTGCTGTCCACACTTCAGGCTTTTTTTTTTTTTAATATACTAGAGGCCTGGTGCACAGATTCGTGCACCGGTTAGGGTCCCTCAGCCTGGCCTGTGCCCTCTCTCAATCTGTGACTATTCAGGGATGTTGGAGAGCCAGTTTCAGCCTGATCCCTGCAGACCAGGCCGAAGGATCCCATCTGTGCATGAATCCATGCACCGGGCCTCTAGTATGCATGTAAGATCTTTGGTTAATCTCTTCCCACCCTCCCCACTTCCCTCTGAGATTTATCAGTCTGTGCTGTGTTTCCATGCCTGTGCATTGAGCGTCTGCCTCCTGTTGGTCAGTGTGCATCATAGCTACCGGCTGATCTGTCAGTCGGCTGGTCAGTTAGGCGTCTGGTCATTTAGGCTTTTATATAGAGAGATTTTTATTTTCAGAGAGGGAGAGAAATAGAAACATCAATGATGAGAGAGAATCATTGATCGGCTGCCTCCTGCACGCCCCCTACTGGGGACCAAGCCAGCAACCCCAGCATGTGCCCTTGGCCGGAATTGAACCTGGACCCTCAATCCACAGGCAGACTCTCTATCCACTGAGCCAAACCGTTTAGAGCAGCGGTTCTCAACCTGTGGGTCATGACCCCTTTGGGGGTCGAATGACCCTTTCACAGGGGTTGCCTAAGACCATCGGAAAATGCCGATATTTACATCACGATGCATCACAGTAGCAAAATTTCATGGTTGGGGGTCACCACCCCATGAGGAACTGTATGCAAGGGTCGCAGCCTTAGGAAGGTTGAGAACCACTGCTATAGAGCCACTTGACCCTCTTTTAAGCCTGGAGGTTAGGGGACATGTTGAAAAACATGAGGTTCTGACATAATAGGGGAGCTTGGCATTGGAATCAGGCTTGGCTAACTGAAGCTCTGCTTCTGACCGTGACCCTGTGACCTCGGTGACCCCAGTGGAATCAGATTAGGGTCCAAACTGTGAGGCTCTGTGTACTGAGCATGACTCATCCGAGAAGTGCCCTCCATAGCTCAGCCTTTGTGAACGGCTGCCCCCTGGTGGCTGCCTGGGACTTGCAGGTCATGAGTTTGCCACGTTCCTTCTTTCCATTTCACGGGGTGTTAGTGTCCAGCCTTACCCCAAACCCCCCAGGGTCACGGAGGAAACCAGCCCATCTTCCTGTCCCCTGCCGTCGCCCAGGAGTGCTTGGCTGGCCCTTGCTCTGGCTGGGACAGGCTCAAATGCCTCCTCCCTTCTGTTCCCTCCGACCTGCCACGTGCTGCCCATGCATTAGAGTTCGGCTCATTGACTCTCTTTCTGGAAGAACACGGAGGTCCCCACCCTTTTCTCCTCCCTCCCGCCCTCTGACAGGTGTACATGGGCCACCAACAACCCCAGACTCGCCGCTAAGTGCTTTGAGCAAAAGAAGCGAGGACTAGTGTAGGGCAGGGCGAAGCTGGGGAAGGTGAGTCTGGAGAGGGGTGAGCGTAGCCCAGGTGGAGGCAAACCTGGCCTCCTTCTGGGTGCCAGCTACCCTCTGGGTGCCCCGAGAAGCTGGCATCAGGGTGAGCGGTGCTGGGGGCGGGGGAGGGGGGATGGTGTCAGGAAGATCAACAGCCTGTGATGGGCACCATCTGGCACTGTTTTTCCACTCTGAGGCCAGGTGCTCTGGGCGCCGTAATTTGGTTGGCTCCAGCTGCCCAGTTCTCAGCTCAAGGGGGGCCTCAGGTCGGCACAGTCGCCACGATGCCAGCTGACTGCCCAGGGGTAGCAGAGAAGGCACAGGAGCCCTGGGCACACCAGCCCCAGCCTGGCTATCAGGTCCTCCCCCCAGGCATCCTGTCACCACTGCTCTTGTTCTGTCCTTCCTCCCTCCCCTGGAGGAGGACTCAGCAGAGGCCACAGCCTGGAATAGGGTGAACTCTGGGGCGGGGTCAGAAGACTGTTCTGCCCCAGCCCCCCACGAGCTGTGTGACTTTGGGCAAGTCACACACCCCCTTCTTTCAGCCTTGGTTTCCTTCCTTGTAAAACGGGGCCTTGCTCGTTCATTCGCCCCTGCCCCGGACGCCGGGAGTGACAGAGCACCCAGAGAACAGGCTGAACCCCGCGCGGTGCCTCTCAGAGGACATGGGCACAGGAACATCTGAGACAATTACGTCTAGATCCGTCCCGGCCCCGGCGGCCTGGCTCCTGGAGGAGAACCTCTGCCAGGCCTGCCCAGGGGCTGCGAGAGGGTGCGCTGGAGCAAGGGGGGAGATTTCACTTTGTGAACGGATACACGCCACGCAGGTCGGTCTGCGTCATCACGATTCGCGTTATTCACTTGTCACGGGTAATCCCAGCCGCGTCTCCGGCTCGGAACTCATTCGATTCCTTCCACCGTGGACAGAGGATGCCTTGTTTGCTGGTGACTGGACACTGGCCTCCCTCCCGTCCTGCTGGTGGCTGGACAGGCACTCCGGTGCGGTGGTCCCAGACTCGCCCCCAGCAGAGTCTGAAGTCAGAGCGCTGAATCCAACGGCCTTCTGTCGCTTTTCTGGGGACCTGAGGACCCTTCCATTCTTTTCTAGGACCTTCCACGCCCAAAGGCGTTTGGGAAGGAGTTCTGTCCCCTTTAAATCCTCCGAATGAGACAAAGCCTGACTGACGGCATCTTTCTTTTCTCTCCCTCCCTGCAAGCCTACTTGGGCCGGTTGGTCGGAGACCGGCAGTCCTCTCTGGCTGCGGGGATGGAAAATAGAGCTCGCCAAAACCGGTTTGGCTCAGTGGATAGAGCGGCCTGTGGACTGAAAGGTCCCAGGTTTGATTCCGGTCAAGGGCATGTACCTGGGTTGCAGGCACATCCCCAGTGGGGGGCGTGCAAGAGGCAGCTGATAGATGTCTCTCTCATTGATGTTTCTTACTGTCCCTCTCCCTTCCTCTTTGTAAAAAAATCAATAAAATATTTTAAAAAAAGAAGAAAATAGAGCTCTTCAGGGTGCCCCAAAGGATTTGAGTCACAAGCCGAGTGTCCTCGTTGGTGAAAGCGGCCATCTCCTTGGAGACAGACCTGGGCACGCATGTTCATTTAGGCGTTCGCTGCAGGCGTAGAGGTTGAGAATGTGGAGACCCTGGTATTCGCCCGCGCCCTGCCTCAGAGTTGTGGGACTGGCCTGCACCGGCACCTGCGCCCTCAGGGACCCGGCCGGTGTGTGTGAAGTGGGGAGAGGTTTATCCCCCGATGCCCGCGCCCCGGTCGGAGAGTTCCAGTCACCTGCCGTTTCGGCAGCTCCTAGTCATTGTAGGCACAATGACGCTTTGTAACCGCGGCCAGTTTCCCAGGGTCTTTGCCAGCAGGTCGTGTAGACAGCGGCTCTGAGTGTTGAGCCCCACTTGAGCGTCTCACCCAAACACCTCCGAGTCCCGCAGCCGCAGAAATGTGAAGGGGAGGCCCAGAGCCGGCCTGCCAGAGGGGCCCCTGCCAGGACCCGAGAGCAGGACGAGCGAGCTGGGAGGAAGGGAAACTCCGGTTTGTGGGGCAAGCTGTCCCCAGAGGCACAGAGCAGCCAGCCCTGGAGGGGGAGGGGGATCATAGTCCCCGTTTTGGAGAAAGACGGGGTGTTCTCCGGCCAGCACAGGGCTCCCCACCCCCCCAGTCCCGCGGTGGGGCAGGCAGACACAGGGTGCAGCTCCGCCCGCTCTGTGGGAAGGCTGAGTAGGTCAGGGTGGAAAGACAAGCCACACCGAGAGCCAGCTGCCTGCGGGAGCTGCCCTCCTCCGTCCTGAGGCCCCTGCTCCCCGGCAGCTGGGCTGAGCTGCCCTTTAAAACCAGACACATGAGTCCACCCCGGTTTTAGACCTGCACAGTCACCGCTCACCCTGTGACCTCGGCAAAGTCACTGTCGCTCATCTGCAGGTTCGGTGTCTGTTACATGGAGGGTTTCCGTGGCTGCTTCTCTCCTGGAGGGCTTCGTATTTACCAACGGGTTATAGATTCAGCTGATGTTACAGACTGAGTTTATATATATATATTTTTTTAAATATATATATACTTTATTAATTTCAGCAAGGAAAAGAGAGGGAGAGAAAGAAACATCAGTGAGGAGAGAGAATCATTGATTGGCTGCCTCCTGCACGCCCCCTACTGGGGATCAAGCCTGAAACCTGAGCATGTGCCCTGACCGGGATTCGAACCTTGACCTCCTGGTTCCTAGATCAATGCTCAACCATTGAGCCACACCTTCTGGGCAGCTTTTACTTTACTGCTTCACATGAAGGCCATTTATAATGCCCCTCGCACCTTCCTACATCTGGCATGCTGCCCTTTTTCCAGGGAACAAAACAGATTTTGGAACTGAATGAGCCCAGGCCCACCCGCGGGAGACCTGGAGCAGGGATCACAATAGCTACAGGCACTTTTGCTGTAAGACGGCCCGTGGAGTCCTGCATTCTGTAAAGTGACCGGACAGAAAGAGCTGAAAGTAACAAGGCAGAGGGAAAACAGGTTTAAAGCAGACCATTCCTAAGTGGGGCGACTTGGCTGGAGGGCATTACCAAGCGAAGCCAGTCAGTCATTCAAGGTCAAACACTGAGTGATTCCACTCCCCGGAGCAGTCAGAGGCACAGAGGCGGGAGGTAGCGTGGGGGGCCCCGGGGCTGGGGAGGCGCTGGGAGAAGTTTCTGTCTAATAGGGACCAAGTTCCATTTCTGCAAGACGGTGGTGGTGGTGATGGTTGCCTCACGGTGCCACTGAGCTGTGTGTACACTTAACCAGGGTTAAGAGGGTTCGTTTTAAATATATATTTAATCGATTTTTCACAGAGAAGAAGGGAGAGGGACAGAGAGCTAGAAACATCGATGAGAGGGAAACATCCATCAGCTGCCTCATGCACGCCCCCTACTGGGGATGTGCCCGCAACCAAGGTACATGCCCTTAACCGGACTCGAACTTGGGACCCTTCAGTCCGAAGGCCGACGCTCTATCCACTCACTGAGCCAAACCGGTTTTGGCAAGAGGGTTCATTTTAGATGTGTATTTTTACCACAATTTTTTTTTTAAATGTTGAGTTAACGTTGTCATCAAAACACTCACAAAGCAATCATTGGAACCTGGCGAGATCACACAGCTTGGCTGGAGGCTGCGTGGTGGGGAGCGGAAATGCTGGCTGTAGACGAACGGGAGCTCTGAGTGAGGGGGGGAGGGGGGGTCTGGCCTGCAAGGTGGGCCAAGAGCAGTGCCGCCTGCCAGGAGCTGGGTTACGCAGAGCTGGCCGGGCTCTGTGGGGAGGGAGCCGCGCAGGTGCTCCATTTAAATTACCTGAAAATAGAGCTCCGGGCTTCCTGTGGCGCATCAGCTGAGCTCAGGGCTTCTCCTTTCTTGCTGAAGGTTATCACTCTATACGTGGTTTTATTTTATTTATTATTTTTAGAGAAAGTGAAAGGGAGGGAGGGAGGAGAGAGAGAGAGAAACATCAATATGAGAGAGGCACGCTGATTGGTTGCCTTCTGCATATGCCCTGACTGGGGCCAGGGATCGATCCTGCAACTCGGGTACGTGCCCTTGACTGGGAATTGAACCCCAGACCCCTTTGGTGCTTGGAATAATGCTCCAACCACTGAGCTACACCGGCTGGGGCACGGCTGTCATTCTGGAATTTACCAGTTGTGTAGAAGGCCAGTCAGAATACAGTTGGTATTCAACATGCTGAGTCTAACAGACAGTATTAACTCATGTAATCTTGGCACTAACCCCATGAAGTATGTTCTATGATGAGGATGATCCCTACTTTCCAGATTCCCAAGCACAGAGAGGTTCCTCATCTTCCTCAGGGTCACACAGCTCATAAATAAGAGAGCTGGAGTATGAACCCGGGCACCGTGGTTCCAGATTCTACCCACTTACCCATGAAGGCCCGTCAGAGGCTCAGTTTCCTCATCAGTACACTGGGGATGATAGTACCTACCTCCTGGGCTTGTCATGAGGACCAGTTGGGAGATGTGTGGGTGATTAGCATGGCACCTGGCATGGGCGGGGCTTGGTCAACAGTAGCTTCTTCTTCTTTTTTAATATATTTTATTGATTTTTTTAGAGAGGAAGGGAGAAGGAGAGGAATAGAGAGTTAGAAATGTCAATGAGAGAGAAACATTGATCAGCTGCCTCTTGCACATCCCCTATTGGGGATGTGCCCACAACCAAGGTACATACCCTTGACTAGAATCGAACCCGGGACCTTTCAGTCCACAGGCTGATGCTCTATCCACTGAGCCAAACCGGTTTCGGCAACAGTAGCTCTTGCTGCTGCTGCTGCGTCTCCTCGCTCCACATCAAGTTCAATTTTTGCTCTTAGAAGCCTGGGTGCATCCCTCTTTGACACTCCTGCGCATCTCTCTGTACTTAACCGAGGTGTTAAGCGTGACTCACATACTGTTTTCCGTTAAACCAGAAATATGCTAGTTGCTGCTTCTCTTGGATTTGTAACCTGAATTTTGCCACCTAAATGTCCCGTTCTCATATTCATTTCCTACATTAAAGTTCTTTGGGTTAGGAATTTGTCACGTTGAGCAACATTTTAATATGGCGAGTTCTACTAGCCAGAGGAGTCTGAACATGTGTCACGTGAGTATATTTTTAAAAAAAAAAGAATTCTACGTCCAGCACCTCCGATGAAAGCCGACCAGCCTTGGTGTGACATCTGCCCGGTGCATTGTGGGACAGCTCCCCGCTCTCTGCTTTGTCCAAGGACGGAGGCACCATGGCCCGCGCCGGAGCCCCGGGCTCTGCGTCACCCTGTTCTTTTCTCTTCCAGGCCCTGGCGCCCGCCATCAACTGGCTGCCCTTCCTCAACACCATCTTCGCCCCCGTGGAGATCAATGAGACCGAGCCGATCGTGGTCTACGACAAGGAGTACCTGAGCCAGGTCTCCGCCCTCATCAACAACACTGACCGATGGTGAGGGCAGCGGCCGGGGCCGGCCTCTGGTGGGAAGTCGCTGGGGTCACATTGCCATCCTCTCCCCTCCCCCTATTGGTTCCAGTTTGAGGCTCACCAGCACTTATTGAGCACTTGTGGGGTACAGATTACCGCAGTAGGCACGGAGGGCTTTTCAGACCAAGGCTCTGCCCTGGAAGCAATAGTCTGGGTCGTTAGAGAGCATTTATTAGCTGACAAACCGGGAAGGGAAGAGCATGTGGGATCAGCATGTTGGGTGTGAGCGCACCCTAGAGGTCAGTGGGGGGAATGCTGCGACATTTCCCGCCCGGGCCACTTCTGAGCATGTCTTGTCTCCTCTCGCCCCCCAGCCTGCTGAACAACTACATGATCTGGAACCTGGTGCGGAAGACAAGTACCTTCCTTGATCAGCGCTTTCAGGACGCCGACGAGAAGTTCATGGAAGTCATGTACGGAACCAAGAAGGTGAGCCTGTTACTGTGCACTCCCCACACAGGTTGAGCGCCTACTGTGTGCCAGGCCTCAGGTGGGGGGTTGGCATGACCCCGGGACCCTCCAAGGGCATGGCACTCATGGGGGAGGTGGACAGAGGCAGAAAATAAAGAGGGCCACTGAAGAGGCCTGCCCAGGTGTGCCTGAGCACGCAGGAGGCCTCACCCCTGGGGGAGGGGATTGGGGCTGGGGGAGGGGGAAGACGGCCAGGCAGACACCCGGGTGGGAAAGCATAAAACAACTTGGGCGACTAAGCTTCGAGCAGGCTCGCGTGCCTTTGCCTCCTCTCCTCACTTCCGGCCTGGAGGGAATTTTTCTTAAGGAAAATATCACTTACATGCAACGCAATGTATACCACACACAGTTCGGTGAGCTGTGACAAGTGAAATCACCCGTGTAACCACCACCCCGTTTACCCAGCAGTGCTCTGAGCCCCTTCCCGGTAGCCCCCACCCCGCACCCCCAGGGGCGTGTAGAAGGGTGAAGTCGGAGCCAGACCCCAGGTCCCCCACTTCGTGCCTGGCTTCTGCGCAGCGGGCCTGGGACATGCGCCTGTGCTGCACAGAGCAGGATGGGTCCTGGATGTTGCCAAGCAGCGTGCCGCTGTATGAAAACACCCGCTCTGTTTTCCATCTGCCTGCGGGGGGGGAGAGGGGTTTCCCTGGAGGGCTGTTACCACAGGGGCGGTGGGTTTTCCCACCTGTTGTCCATGGTCCAGAGGGCGTGGCCTCCTCTGCAGGCGACAGAGGAGTCACACAGACTGTCCACAGAGGGCTACTGGGCAGGGGAGCGGGAGGGGCCAGAACTAGCCATGGTGCTTTCTTCCTGAGCCATGAAGGCCACTGGGCTGAGGGTGAGGCCGGGACCAGGGGACACGTCAGAGTCTGGCCGGGTCAGGGTGACACGTCAGAGTCTGGCCGGGTCGCGGTGACATTTCCCTGGAGGCTGTGTACAGGGGGCTGGGTCCTGCCTCCTGTTGGGAGGGTACTCTGGCTGCTCAGTGCTAACAGGGTAACTTCCCACGTTCTTTGTCACCAGGATTCTCCCCCAGGAGGTAGCACAGGTGGGAACGCGGGTGTGGGGTCAGACGTGGCAGAGTTCGGGTCACTGGGACCCTAGACCAGAGACCCCTCTGGGCCCAGTCTGTTTCCTCGCCTGGCCAGGGCCCGCCCCGCCTCCCAGGTCCCTCCGAGGCCCCTCGGGGTACCACCTGCGAAGCGCAGAGCCCGGAGCCCGCCTCCGGGAAGAGGAGGTGGCCGTGCTGAGGGCCGGTCTTTGGGCTCATGGTCCCGTGTCTGCAATAACTCCTGGGGGTCTGAAAAGGTCTCCCTAGGGTCCCGGAAGGAGGCAGGGGCCCCGGTAACCCCGCCCTCTGTCTGCAGACCTGCCTTCCTCGCTGGAAGTTCTGCGTGAGCGACACGGAAAACAACCTGGGCTTCGCCCTGGGCCCCATGTTTGTGAAGGAGACCTTCGCCGAGGACAGCAAGAACATAGTAGGTGGCTCCCCTCGGCCGCCGGCTGCGGCCTCACGCCAGCGATGGGAGCTGGGCGGCCACACCCTGTGCTGGTCTGGTCTGGTCTGGTCTGGACCTGCCCTCCCCGGGGCTCCAGCCCGGGCTCCGAGGCCTCCTGTCCTAAAGCCCTGTTTATGGAAGTCTAGTCTATGGGACATTAGGATGGTAGGGAGCATGGCTGTGCCCACCCCCCTTTTTAGCCCAGCACCTGAGAGCCGGAGGCTTGGAGCCACGACCAGGGTTTAGTCCTGGCTGCCCTCATCCTCCCCGTGGGCACCCCTCCCCGGCCCGCCCTCCAGGGTCAGCTCTGTCCCCACAGGCCAGCGAGATCATCCTGGAGATCAAGAAGGCCTTTGAGGAGAGCCTGAGCGCCCTCAAGTGGATGGATGAGGACACGCGCAAGTCGGCCAAGGAGAAGGTGGGCCCCCCAGATGCTCTGGGAGGGGGGGGTTGGACCACAGCCAGGTGCTGCTCACCCACGGGGTAGACAGTCTGGCGAGATGGAGGGGCAGTCTGAGCACACAATTGTCATACATGTCATGTATGAAAATGACGTGCTGAGTGTGCGAGGGAGCCGAGCAGGGAGCTGCCGCGTGTCTAATGGGGAGTGAAGGGCCTAAGGTGGGTGGTGGGTGATGAGACAGATAGAATTTATTTTTATTTTTTATCTTTTAATATATTTTATTAATTTTTTACAGAGAGAAAGGGAGAGGGATAGAGAATTAGAAACATCAATGAGAGAGACATCGGTCAGCTGCCTCCTGCACGCTCCCCACCAGGGATGTGCCCACAACCAAGATACATGCCCTTGACCGGAATCGAACCTGGGACCTTTCAGTCCTCAGGCCGACGCTCTATCCACTGAGCCACACCGGTTTTGGCGAGGCAGGGAGAATTTTGCCGGGAGAGGCGTCTGTCCAGAAAGAGATGAGGAAGCCCGGGGTGGGCGGAGCCTAGCTCTGTGTCCCCTTGGCCCAGACCTGAGCCCATCCATGGCGGGGCACTCACTGTCCATCCCCCACGTCTCCCCGAACAGGCAGACGCCATCTACAACATGATAGGCTACCCCAACTTCATCATGGACCCCAAGGAGCTCGACAAAGTCTTCAACGACGTGAGTGGTCCTGCCTGCCCCCTCGCATCCCCAGACGCCCCTGGGGTCCCTGCTTGGGAAAGGGGAGAGGCGGGCCGGGTCCAGAGGGGGTGCTGGAGGCACCAGGACTGTGAAGATGTCTTGAGGTGGCGAGCCGTGGGCTTTGGGGGTGCTCCAGGCACGAGGAAGCTGCTCCCTGCTCCTCCTCGGTCTCCTGGGCCAGCCGGGGGCCCCCTGCCCTGGAGCCGGCGGCAGGCAGGGCCCAGCGCTCCATCCAGAACGGTGCCATGTGCCCACTGATAGTGCAAGGAGACTCTCTAAAAGGTGCAGAGAGCATGGACGCACCCCCCCAAACATCAGTGGGGTACAGCGCGGACCCCTCGTACTGCCTCCTCCTTCCCGACTCCAGAGTTACCTCCTGTCCCAGGATCCTGCCCACCTTCCCAGGGAAACCTGACCCCCGGTTTGACCCTGGAACTGCTAACAGGAAAAGGGAAGCATAACCCTCAAATGCACTCTGCGAGCTTCACGCAGGCAGCAAGGGTAGCTGGCGTGGCCCTGGTAGAGAGAACTTTGGGCAGGTCGTGCCTTACAATGCATCGTGATTCTGCCCTGAAAGGTACATTTTTATATATACTTTTTAATATATTTTATTGATTTTTTACATAGAGGAAGGGAGAGAGAGAGAGAGAGAGAATCAGAAACATTGATGAGAGAGAAACATCCATCAGCTGCCTCCTGCACACCCCCCACTGGGGATGTGCCGGTAACCAAGGTATATTCCTTTGACCGGAATCGAACCCGGGACCCCTCAGTCCACAGTCCAATGTTCCATCCACTGAGC
This sequence comes from Lasiurus borealis, assembly GCA_004026805.1. Classification (NCBI taxonomy): domain Eukaryota; kingdom Metazoa; phylum Chordata; class Mammalia; order Chiroptera; family Vespertilionidae; genus Lasiurus; species Lasiurus borealis. Next base: position 24,626 of record PVJN01023248.1, read on the forward strand.
CAAACCGGTTTCGGCACATATTTACATTTTTTTTGTGACTGGATCTCATAAACTCGGGCCTTTTTGCAATTATAATAACGTCTCCTCACGGTTCCATTTAAAACCCAAGGAGATTAAGATCATTCCTGAGAAGGCGAGGTGCCTTTTGCAGCCTTGTCCCTGGAGGGTAATGTAAGGTGCCGGAGTGTCCGGACCGGGGAGCAGGGACTCCGGGAAACTGGGACGCGGCCGCGGCAGGGCCAGCCTCTCCCTGGGTCCTGGTTGTGCAGCTAGAAAGCCGGAGGGTCTGCGGGGGAGCTCGGCCTGCAGGGAGCGGGGAGGCCGGCTGAGGGCGAGGAAGATGCCGGCTGAGGGCGAGGAAGATGCCGGCTGAGGGCGAGGAAGATGTGCAGCGTCGCCTGTCCCTGCCACTTCAGAGCCGGATCCAGCCAGATTTATGAGCTCCTGCTCTCCTGACGGTGGCCACCGGCCATAGCTGGCTAATTCGTCGAAATCCAATTACTTGCTATTAAATTAAATTTAAAAAGGAAAAGGTTTCGATTAACTTTTAAAAGCCACTCTCACCGCAGGAGAAATGCTCGGCAGCCACAGGGGCCGGTGTCTAACGGGAAGAGCACACACACGGAGCATGTGGCACCGCGGGGTGTCTGCTGGTGCCAGAGGCCCCGGCAAGCTCTCTGCGGCCTTGGGGTGGGGGGGACAGGCACCAGCAGGGGGAGGGCCGAGGCCAGAGGCCCGGCTGCAGCCTCGAGGCCCCGTTCCGGCCTCTGACATGCAGACCGAGCCCTTCACCCCGCCCCCCGGGCCTCCGTTTCTCGGTTTTAGAAGAAGTCTGGGTTCAAGGGTGCCCCTCTGACCCGGTGGCCCTGCTCTCTCGCGCAGTACACAGCAGTCCCGGACCTCTACTTCGAGAACGCCATGCGCTTCTTCAACTTCTCCTGGAGGGTCACGGCCGACCAGCTCAGGAAAGCCCCCAACAGAGACCAGTGAGTGCGGGCCTGGGGGAGGTGTGGCTCCGGCTCCCGGCTCCCGGCTCGGGGGTGCTCTGGGCTGAGCTCCCGTTTGTGAACCAGGGGCCGACATCACTGTCCTCAGGGCCCTCCTCCACGCTCCAGGCCAGAGCCCAGGGACGGAGGAGGTATTCCCGGGCAGGAGCGGGGTCGGCGGGTCGGTGTGCCCGGCGCCAGGCTGTGGGCAGAGTGGCCCGGCCTGGAGGGGAGCGTCCTGGCATCACGGCCCAGCTCCACTGCTGCACGCGGAGCTGGTGTGACCCCTGAGTGTGAGGACCCCTGGAGGTCGCACAGAGGGGCCCCCCGCTGGGGCTATTTTCCTCCAAACCAGCGGTTCTCAACCTTCTTAAGGCCTTGACCCTTGCATATAGCTCCTCATGTGGTGGTGACCCCCAACCATGAAATTCTGCTACTGTTATGCATCGTGATGTAAATATCTGCATTTTCCGATGGTCTTAGGCGACCCCTGTGAAAGGGTCGTTCGACCCCCAAAGGGGTCGCGACCCACAGGTTGAGAACCGCTGCTCCAAACCCTCCCATGGGGCTCCCCGGAGGCTGGGGAAGGTTCCAGATAGGCCCCGACAGCTGAGGTTCCCAAACCTGACTGCGCATCAGGAGTCTCTGAGGGATTGTTTTTAAAAGACAGCTTTCCGCCCTGTCCGGTGAGAGCATCAACCTACAGACCAAAGGGTTGTGGGTTCGATTCCCGGTCAAGGGCACATGCCTCAAGTTGCAGGTTCAACCCCTGGCCCTGGTTGGGATGCATGCGGGAGGCAACCAATTGATGTGTCTCTCTCACATTGATGTTTCTCCCCCCTTCTCCCCTCCCCCCCTACTTCCTCTTTTCCCTCCATTCTCTCTCAAAAAAAAAATTAAAAAGTAAAAGAACAAAATAAAAGACAGCTTTCTGGCCTGTCCCACAGGTGTTCTTAAACCCACGTCACCTGGGTGAGACCTGGCATCTGTTGTTGTTTTAAGAGCCCCTTCGGCAAACTCAGGTGCAGGCAGCCCAGGGCTAGTCCCCAGACCACGCTCCCTCTGTGCCTGAATAAACCTAACCAGGCAGGTGGCAAAAGCGACTTCTCTGTGCCTCTGGCGCCCCCTGGTGGACGGCAGGGCTTTAGCATCCGTTTCTTCTACCTTTTCCCTTCTACAACCAGGGTACACTGTACCTCTAAAATGCACAAGAAGACAGACAGTCTTTTATCTCCAGAATAGGGCCCAGGCACTGCCACCAGGTCCTGGATGTGTCTGGTCTTTTACAGTTAGGCTACAGTTTGTCACTGAAGTGCCGGTTCCTACCCACTTCCGTATTCGTCATGATTTTAATATAAACGTGATGTCTTCAGGTTCTCAGTGTCCTGTCATGGGGTGTCCCTTAACACGTCTCGGTGGGGCTCACCTGGAGAGACAGAGCGACTGTCTAGGCCCTTAGAGAGAATGTCCTTCCTGTCTCGCTCTGCCCCTCAGGGTCCCTTCCCCTCCATAGCAGAAACAGCCGAATGTTCCACTACCAGATACCATCAAGGGTCCCTTCTATGCTCTTAAAAAAACATTGGACCCAGAGAGCTTTCTTATAAAAGTTACATCAATTTTAATGCCCATTTTATTGGAGGGGGGAAGCTTTTATAAGCTTAATGAGGAAAAAAAGAGGTATTGTTTGACTTTTTCAAATGTCTTTAATGTCTCGGGCTTAATCGTAGACATCTGGATTCTCCTATCTGTCCCTTTATTATGGTTATACAATATAATTCTATATTATATTCATCCTATTACAGCGTATTGTTTTCTGAACTGTATGAAGCGAATCTAGTCTCACAAGGATATGTAGTTGGAAAAGGGGGGCGTGTATTTTAATAGTCTTTCCTCATACCAGGGCGCGTTCTTTATTGATATTAAATCAAGATTCATGAAGTGATAATTTCTTAAAGGCTAATTGCCCTGTGGAATTGGAAATCATCTCCAGGAACGTTTCATACTTCATTAGACTCAAAGCCCATCCATCTGTCTGGCACTTTGATCCGTCTTGTACCCACCCGTGAATTTTAACGTCACGCAGGGGTCGTCTGGAAAACAGTGACGCGCTGGGTTTCGTAAATATCTTCCAAAGAATGGCACTTTGAAGACACAATATCAAAGGCCCACGTCTGATAGTGCCCCCGCCGAGCTGCTGGGAAAAGCCTTGAAGGGCCAGGACGCTGGCTGACACAAGCCTTTTAGGATTTTCATTTTCGCTTGAAGCATCTAAATATATTTTAACCTTGACTTTTTATCACTGGCCGTAAGTGGTGACAGTTAAGTGGTGTCTTTTCCTTGAGGTGACAAGCTCCTTTTACTCCATTTCAAGAAAACCTCTGCCAGGTGCCCACGTCTGCACTGTCAGTTTGTCATTTACCCTCTCGGGTGCAAATGAGGTCACATCGTATTGAAGGTCTGGTACTCAAGGGTCTGGTTTTAATTAGTATAATGACGAGGCTACATCACGAAAGATGTTCTTCTTTAAAAATGTATTTTTTTTTTTTTTTTTGCCGAGACCGGTTTGGCTCAGTGGATAGAGTGTCAGCCTGTGGACTGAAGGGTCCCAGGTTCGATTCCGGTCAGGGGCATGTACCTTGCTTGTGGGCACATCCCCATTGGGGGTCGTGCAGGAGGCGGCTGATCGATGTCTCTCTCTCATCGATGTTTCTGGCTTTCTATCTCTCTCTCTTCCTCTCTGTAAAAAATCAATAAGATATATTTTAAAATATATATATATGTTTTTTTTAATTGATTTCAGAGAGGGAGGGAGAGAAACATCAATGATGAGAGAGACTCATTGATCGGCTGCCTCCTGCACATCCCACCCTGGGTTTCAAACCCACCACCACCCGGGCATGTGCCCTGACCGGGAACGCAACTATGGCCTCCTGGTTCCTAGGTCAACACTCAACCACTGGGCCACACCGGCCAGGCTTATGTTCTCTGTAAGTGCCTCGGCATTGCATTGTGTGGTGTGATGTTAGATTTAGCCAGTCCCTTATTTAGAGACAGCTTCCTGGTTTCCCTCTCAAAACCAGTGCTGCTATGGATGTCCCTGTACTTGTGTGCCCTTGGGCCTGGGGTCAAGGGAATCCACATGCTCTCGGCTCTTGACGTCCTCCAGGTGGTCTGCCCCTCCCCCCCTCCTCCGGAACCTCCCCCCCGGGCCTCCCCTGGGCCGTCCTGACTTTTCCTGTGCATGTTGCTCGCAGGTGGAGCATGACCCCGCCCATGGTGAATGCCTACTACTCGCCCACCAAGAACGAGATTGTGTTTCCCGCCGGCATCCTGCAGGCCCCGTTCTACACCCGCTCATCACCCATGTACGGACCGACGGGGCCCCTGGTGCTCCCGCCCGTCTCCTTCCCGCCCGGCCCCGCCCACAGCTGCCCACACCACCAGGCCCGTCTCCCTGAGCACCCTTGGCCTTGAGCACTCAGCCAGGGAGCCCGGGACGTGCAGAGAAGCTTCAGGAAGGACATCCTCACTCCCTGGCTCCCCTCCGGGGTCTCCTGGTTCGGGGAGCCCCTGCCCACGGGGCCTTGGGGGCGTGTGCCCCTCACAGCGTTCTAGAACAGTCGCAGCCGGGGAGCTGGGAAGAGCGAGGGCCCTGTCTCGGGAAGGCCCCACGGGCTGCGCTTTGCTGACCCGGTAGCCCTGGGGCAAAGTGGCCACGCCCTTCCAGGCTTTGGTTGGCTCATCCGTAGCGTCAGTGACACATGTCTGTGGCGATGACAGAGAGGACAGTGCAGTTCGGAGGAGCATCCAGCCCAGTGCTAGGCGCCCAGTGGGCACGGGCTGGCCACCCCCAGCGCACCCAGCTTCCTCTGGCTTCGGCTCAGGCTGCGGCCAGGCCTCTGCTGTGTCTCCGGGCGGGAGGGCTGACCTCTGCCCCCGGTGGCCTCACTCTCACAGTGGTGTCCTCCCCTCCAGGGCCTTAAATTTCGGCGGCATCGGCGTCGTTGTGGGCCACGAGCTGACTCACGCGTTTGATGATCAAGGTACGCGCTCCTGGGGGTTCCCTTCAGGGGGGGCCCTCAGCTTCCCGGCCCCGGTGATTCTGCTTTTGCTTCTTTCACGTCTAAGGATCTTACTTAGCGTGAGACGGAGGCTCTGCTTCACGTCCTCCTGCCGAGCGTACGAACGTTAGCAAGTCCTGTTTCTCCGGGCCTCTGTTTGCTTGTCTGTAAAATGGGCGCGATGGTGGTGATGGTGATGGTGATGGTGATGGTGATGGTGCTGGTAATGGTGATGGTGCTGGTGATGCTGATGCTGATGCTGATGGGGATGGTGATGGGGATGGTGATGATGATGGTGATGCTGATGGTGAGGATGGTGTCGGGCGCACCTGCTCCTGGGAGGTGTCCGGTCCTCGGGGGCGGGGCGGGGAGTGAGTGGGAGCGCACACTTGCCCGCTGTTCCGGAGACTCCTCTCTCGGGTCTGACCACAGCCCAAGGAGTGAGGTCCGCCTCCTCACCCACTAACGTTCAGAATCCTCCTCGTTACCCTGGCCGGGGGACCCCAGGGCCAAGGAGTGGGAGGCAGGGCCTCAGGGCTGTGGCCCTCGTACCAGCAGCTCCCTTTACCCTTCAGGGGCTCAGGGTCCGAGACCCCCAGCAGCCTTGACGGCAAGTCCACTGACACTTGGGACAGGCCGGGCCTCTGCCTGCATCACCGTCCTCCGTCCCCGCCCCCACCCGGGCGGTTCCTTTGCCGGCTCTCCGGCGTTCAGCGATGGGTGGCGAATGGGAGGACAGGTGCAGCCTCCCCCCCGGGACCTGACCCCCCTCCGCCCACCCCGCAGGACGCGAGTACGACAAGGACGGGAACCTGCGGCCCTGGTGGAAGAACTCGTCGGTGGAGGCGTTCAAGCGGCAGACGGAGTGCGTGGTGCGGCAGTACGGCAACTACAGCGTCAATGGCGAGCCCGTCAACGGCCGCCACACGCTGGGCGAGAACATCGCCGACAACGGCGGCCTCAAGGCGGCCTACCGGGTGAGAGGCCGTGCCTGCCCCGCCCGGCCCGGTCACCGCGGACACGCCGGGGCCAGGCCCGGTCACCGCGGACACGCCGGGGCCAGGCCCGGTCACCGCGGACACGCCGGGGCCAGGCCAGGCCCGGTCACCGCGGACACGCCGGGAACAGGCCAGGCCCAGTCACCGCGGACACGCCGGGAACAGGCCGGTCACCGCGGACACGCCGGGGCCAGGCCCGGTCACCGCGGACACGCCGGGGCCCGGTCACGGCGGACACGCCGGGGCCCGGTCACCGCGGACACGCCGGGGCCAGCCAGGCCCGGTCACCGCGGACACACCGGGGCCAGGGCAGGCCCGGTCACTACAGGCACGCCGGGGCCAGGCCCGGTCACCGCGGACACGCCGGGGCCATGGCAGGCCCGGTCACCGCGGACACGCCGGGAACAGGCCAGGCCCGGTCACCGCGGACACGCCGGGGCCAGGCCGGGCCCGGTCACCGCGGACACGCCGGGGCCAGTGGCCGCCGATCGTGAGCCTCCATTCCCTGTCTGGGAAGTGGGTGCGGTGAGGGCTCCCGGAGAGGGTGTCCGCGAAAAGCAGGGCACACGGTGGGCTTTCTGCTCTCGAGTCGAGGCCGACAGGGAGACTCGGGAAAGGGCTGGGGCTGGGCCCCCGATGTCCTGCCTGCTCTTCCCTGTGCAGGGCGAGTGTGGGGGGCCATGAATTCGGGCAGCAGCGGGCCCAGAGGGAGGGCAGCGACCCTGGCCCTGGAGCCAGTTCTGTGGGTCCTGGTTCTGGAGTAAGCCACCAGCCGCTGAGCCTCGGGGTGCTGGGCTGACCCCTGGTCCCTGGGGTGCGGCACGTGACAGCGGGGGGCAGCGTGGCGTTCAGGAGTAGCGGCTGATGGGGTGGGAGAGAGGACAGGCCAGGCCGCGGGAGAAAAGGAGGGGGCGTTTATCAGAGAGCCACCGCTCCCTCCTCGCCAGGGGCTCAGAGCAGAAATGTTAAGAGGTGCCGTTCATGGATCTGCACCCCCAAACCCTTACGGTAGGTCTCAGCCCCCACCTTACAGTAGAGGGAACAGCCAGGAGCAGCGCTTGTGGGAAGTGCGCCACTGGTCAGTGACTGCGCATCGCGGCCTCCCACACGGGCACTGTGGTGGGCACTGGGGCTTCTGCGGCGAGACATAGGCGCCCGCTCTCCCGAAGTCACAGTCGCAGGGGGACGGGGGCCACAGAAAGGCCATCCCACCGGGACAGATAAGGCCGCTTCCAGTAGCGCCATCGCGCGGAACGGGGAGCGGGCTCAGCTGCCGTCGGAAGTGAGAGCTAGAGGATGAGGAAGAGGCAGGGAAGGAGGAGCGAGAGCGGGCCACGAGGTGGACACGCAGCCGGGCGGGGTCAGGGCAGGAAGGGAGGTGGCGGAGGGAGGGCAGGGCGGAGTGGGGGAGGGGAGGTGGGGGGAGCAGCTGGGCCAGAGCAAGGAGCTCGGGGTGTTTCTCTGGTGACGGTGGAAGCGCCGCCTGGTGGTTAGTGGAGGAATGACGGGGCCCAGTCGTCCTCAGAAACAGGGATCCGCAGACCTGCAGGCTGCTGGCCACGCAGCCGCAGCCGAGCTTTGGGACTATGGGGGGCTGCAGCCGGGCCCATCCTTCCCCACGCTGTCTGTGGGGCAGGACGGAGGGGTGGCAGCGGGAGCGGTCAGCCTCCAGAGCCGGGATGGTTCACTCTCTGGTGTGTGTGTGTGAGTGTGTGTGTGTGTGTGTGTGTGTGTGTGCGTGTGTGTGAGTGTGTGTGTCTCTGTGTGTGTGTAGTGTATGTGTGTGTGTGCGCGTGTGTGAGTGTGTGTGTGTGTATGTGCGTGTGTGTGTGTGTATGT
>PVJN01023249.1:0-32435 GCA_004026805.1 Lasiurus borealis
ACGCTCTAGCCATTGAGCCAAACCGGTTTCGGCGTAGATATTATTATCACTATCTTTTATTTATTAAAATTATCTAGCATCTTTCCTTCCAATGCTGAAGGCAAAATACTGAGAATTTTGACTACAATATTACCATTAAGTAGTTGAAAATTAGGGGGTGGGGGGGAGCGAAGGGAGTAAACTATAATGGTTATCAGTCAAATATTACCCGTAGGTTCAATTTTTAGAATCTGAAACTTGAATTTTTACATAAGGAATTATCTCCAAGATTGCCTTACACATCCCCCATATGTATTTGAAAAATTTTCCATCTGAAAGATGGCCATGATTTGGAACAATCATGGTCATCTTTCAGACAGCTTTCAGCAAGATGACAAGAAAGAGGAACACGAAGAGTGCTGAGTTCCATTGGTCAGGACAGTGCATGCCATAGGGGCTTTAATAAAATAAAAGCCTTTGCACAGTGATTTTGCACTGGGCATTGTGTTAAAAACAAAGTTGCATTATGGTTTCCAGGCTTATTTGTCGTTTTCTATCATTACCCCTTTCAGGCTGTTATCAGCATAGCATAGCCAGGATTGCTTGGCCCTTGCTCAGTGGGTATGTGGAGTCTTTGAAGTTTTTACTTGACAGATTACCTGGCTTTATAAAAACAGGACTTATGTAAAGACCTTTCTTAAAACAACAAAGTTATTGAAGCTGATGGTTATTTTAAGATTATTTTTAAAAAATATGACAAATAATACCTCTAGAACACCTGTTTTTCAACTGACAAACATGTTATTTTAACAGAAACATTGATGTCTAGAAACAATGTCTTAATTTGCTTTAGGGTTCTCCCTTGCATGGAAAAAAATTGTTCAGAATAGTCTCCCTTGCATAATCCTATAGAGAAAATCTTGAAGGGCATTCTTTTAATAATGTCTTAGCATGAATGGCACAAAACAATAACACTATAGAAATAGCTTCCTAGAATTTTCCTTCATTCTTTCAGAAGAGTTGTTGTCAATTTTTGACTAGTTAGTGTTTCTCTTCATCTATGTCAAGAAATGTGTTCGATTAAACTTTTGGTTGTATATTTGTGTGCATACTCATCTAGACACCTAGAGAGTTGCTGATGGGCATACATTCTTTTTTTTTTAAAATAAATCTTTATTGTTCAGTTTATTACAGATGTTCTTCTTTTTTCCCCCTCATAGCTCCCTCCATCTGATTCCCCTTCCCTCACCCCATGCACTTACACCCCATCACTGTCCTCATCCATAGGTGTAAGATTTTTGTCCAATCTCTTTCTGCACCCCTCACCCTCCCTTCCCCCCCCGAGAATTGTCAGTCCATTCCCTTTCTATGCCCCTGATTCTGTTATATTCATCAGTTTATTCTGTTCATCGGATTTTTTATTCACTTGATTTTTAGATTCACTTATTGATAGGTATGCATTTGTTATCACTTCGTTGTTCATAATTTTTATCTTTACTCCTTTTCTTCTTCTTCCTCTTCTTAATGAATACCCTTCAGCATTTCATATAATACAGGTTTGGTGGTGATGAACTCCTTTAGCTTTTTCTTATCTGTGAAGCTCTTTATTTGACCTTCAGTTCTGGATGATAGCTTTGCTGGGTAGAATAATATTGGTTGTAGGTTCTTGCTATTCACCACTTTAAATATTTCCTGCAACTCTCTTCTGGCCTGCATAGTTTCTGTTGAGAAACCAACTGACAGTCATATGAGTACTGCTTGTGGGTAACTGTTTTTCTCTTGCTGCTTTCAAGATTCTCTCTTTGTCTTTTGCTCTTAGCATTTTAATTATGATGTGTCTTGGTGTAGTCCTCCTTGGAATCCTTTTATATGAGGTTCTATGCGCTTCCTGGACTTGTAAGTCTATTTCTTTCACCAAGTGTGGGAAGTTTTCAGTCATTGTTTCTTCAAATAGGTTTTCAATATCTTTTTCTCTCTCTTCTTCTGGCACCCCCATAATTCTGATGTTGGTATGCTTGAAGTTGTCCCAGTGGCTCCTTACACTATCTTTACATTTTTGGACTCTTTTTCTTTTTTGTTTTTCTGGTTGGGTGTTTTTTGCTTCCTCATATTTCAGATCTTTGAGTCTTTGGGTCCTCTAGTCTGCTGTTGGGTTTCTGTATATTTTTCTTTATTTCAGACAGTGTATGCTTAATTTCTGACTGGTCCTTTTTCGTTTTTGTTTTTGTTTTTTGGCATTCTCATTAATATCCTTGAAGGTCTCACTAAGTTTCTCAAAAGTCTCACTAAGTTTCTTGGCGGTTTGTAGAAGATTCTTTTTTTTTTAAATATTGATTTTTCTACAGAGAGGAAAGGAGAAGGGATAGAGAGCTAGAAACATTGATGAGAGAGCAAGACATCGATCAGCTACCTCTTGCATGCCCCTACTGAGGATGTGCCCACAACCAAGATACATGCTTTTGACCGAAATTGAACCTGGGACCTTTCAGTCTGCAGGCCGACGCTCTATCCACTGAGCCAAAAACGGTTTTGGCAGAAGATTCTTGAGTAACCTTATAAATGTGGTTTTGAACTCTTATGTCCAGTAGTTTGCTTTCCTCCATTTCTTTCATTTGTGACATGTTTCTTTGTCTCAAGTATTTTGGCTGCTTCCCTGTGTTGATGGAGTGGCTTTGTGTGCTAGTTGTTCTTTATGGCCCAGTAGCTCTGCCTCCCCAATCACCTGAGGGGGCACTCTTGGTGACCCCTTTGTGGGCTGGGTACACAGTCTTGTTTGTAATTAAGCATTGATTGCTATTGGTACACTGAGAGGAATTGACCTCCAGGCCAATTCACTATGAGGATTAGCTGTGTCTATTAATGGAAGAACTGCTGTGCTGGAGATACCCCTGTGGGGTAGGACTTGTTTCAGTGGGGCTTTGGTGCTCATCAAATCTGCCTCTTTGAGTGTGTCACTTATATATGTGAGGAGTTGAAATCTGGTGTCGTCTCACACTGACCTCTAGGTACACTGGTTCCTGGATTTCCAAGGAGGTACAAGTCAGCTAGTGTCTGAGGCCACCCAGCAGAATCTACAGTGAGTTTTTTAGATTTCTCCTCATTGCTTGGAGTTTGGAAGTCTTTGAGTTGTCTGAACCAGTTGCAATTTGTTAGGTTAAGCTGCTAAAGGATAGGCCATTCATATGCAAAAGCCGCTGCATATAGCTTGGTGGGTTTGTAAATTGGACGGGGCAGGGTCTTAGGGACTCAATAGGCTAGGACATGGCAAACAGCGATGGCTGCCAGTCAGCCCTCTCTGCCGTGTTCTGTCTCATGTCTCGTGCCCCAGCGCAGTAAACAATGATTCCTGTGTGCACCTCTGCGAAAAGGCCACCCTCCCTTTCTGACCTGATGGTAGACAGTCCAGTTTCTCCCTGTATGAGTCTGGTTCCCCAGAATCTTGTAGGAAACTGGAATTCAGAGCAGTTGGGAGCTTGTAACTCCCTCCCAATTGAAAAACACAGGCACACCAGCCAGATTTGTGCGCATCTCCGTATCTCTGTTTTTCTGAGCCTCTGCACATCCTACCAGGTCTCAATGTACTTTTTTCTTTACTTCTAGTTGTAGGACCTCCACTCCACCAGCTCCCTGTGGTTCTGGGGGATAGTCGTTTTGTCTTTTAGTTGCAGTTTTGGTGTGGTTGTAAGATGCAGCACGTACCTTATGCCACCATCTTGGTTCTCCTGAGCATACATTCTTACTGACACCAGTAACTTGTCTGAATTAGTATGTAGCTGGCATTTCAACAAACTCTGACAACCTTAACTTATTTAGGAAGGGGTGTTAAGGAAATATAGACTCTCCTCAACTTACAATGGGGTTACATCCTGAGAAACCTATTGTTAAGTTGTACTTATTGTAGGTAGAAAACACATTGCATACTCGTAACCTAATGAATATCATAGCTTAGTTTAGCCGAATTAATGTGCTCTGAATACTTAACATTAGCCTACCGTTCACCAGAATCACCTTACTGTCCAACATCATGAGAGAATATTGTATGATATATCGCTAACCTGGGAAAAGATCAAAATTCAAAATTTAGTCACTTTCACACCATCCTAAAGTTGAAAAATCCTAAGTGGAACCATTGAAAATAAGGGGTTGTGTGTAAATATTTTTGGACATAGGTAGATTCAAACTGTTATTTGTTTCTTTTGAATTCCACTTGAAGATAGTGGAATGGATCCTTGGACCATTTAACCAGATTTGAATGGCTTAGTGTCTTGTGAGTATTCACTTTTTATATCAGCCTAGAGGCCTGATGTACAAAATTCATACACGGGCCGGGGGTGTGTCCTTTAGTCACGCCTGCACCGTCTCCAATCTGGGTCCCCTTGATGGATGCCTAAACAGGCAGTTGGACATCCCTCTCACAGCCTAGGACTGCTGGCTTCCAACTGCTTGCCTGCCTGCCTGCCCCTAACTGCTTCTGCCTGCCAACCTGATTACCCCTAACCACTCCCCTGTCAGCCTGATCACAGCCTAACTGCTCTTCTGTTGGCCTCATTGCCCCTAACTGCCCTCCCTTGCTGGCCTGGTTAACCCCTAACTGCCCTCCCCTGCCAGCCTAGTTACCCCTAACTGTCCTCCCCTCCAGGCCTGGTTGCCCCCAACTGCCCCCCCCCCCTCTGCTGGCCCAGTCACCCCTAACTGCCCTCCCTTGCCAGCCTGGTTGCCCCTAACTGCCTCCCTTGCAGGCCCGGTTTCTCCCAGATGCCCTCTCCTGCTGGCCTGATCACCCACAACTGCCCTCCCCTGCTGGCCATTTTGTGTGTTGGAGTGATGGTCAATTTGCATATTACCCTTTTATTAGATAGGATTTTGATGGTGTTTAATGATTTTGTATTTAGAAAACATTAGCTTTTGAGTGATTTGCAGTTCTGCTACAGAAGGTCAAGTGAAACTTGTGTGGTAGAGATTTCACAGGTTTGCAAATTGTAAAGTGAGGAAGTTAAAGAAATTTGAGAGGATACTAAGTAAGATAAGAATGTTTAAAATAAATTATAGGTGCCACCTTAAATTTCACAAGCAGGATTGTGCCTGCATGTTCCTGACAGGATACTACTTTAGAAAGAGAAACAAATAAGAGTGAGTGACTATATAGCTAGAGATTTCTCAAACGTTGAAAGATATAGATTCAAGGTGAACAACAAAAAGTGCTGTTTTATTTTGTCTGAGATCTACTTTGGGAAGTCATTGCCCCCAAAATTACAACCAAGCATATGAGTCCAATTGGAGAGGGTTTTAGAGACATGCCCGGTTACAATGATTTTGTGCATAATAGATGTATCTATCTGTGTGAATGTTTTAGGTTTGCACCTTTTACAAAATTTAAATCTTTATTGTTGAAAGAATTACTTATGTCCCCCATATTCCCCATTGTCCCCTTCTAGTCAAACCCTGCCTCCCACCCCACTCCAGGCCTTCACCATTCTAATCTGTATGTGTGTGTGTGTGTGTGTATTCTTTTCTACCCACCCATTCATGCACCCTCCCTCTGAGATTCTATAGTCTGTTCTGTGTTTCTATGTCTCTGGATCTGTTTTGTTCATTAGATTCCACATATAAGTGAGATCATGTGATACTTCTCTTTCTATGACTGGCTTATTTCACTTAGCATAATACTCTCCAGGATCCGACATACTATCTCAAAGGGTAAGAGATCCTTCTTTTATACTGCTGCATAGTATTCCATGGTATAACTGTATCACAGCTTCTTTATCCACTCATCTACTGATGGGCACTTGGCTATTTCCAGGTCTTAGCTATTGTATATTGTGCTGCTATTAACATAGGGGTACATACATTCTTTCTGATTGTTGTCTCAGATTTCATGGGGTCACTGGGTCAAACAGCAGATCCATATTTAACTTTTTGAGAAAATTTCATACTGTTTTCCATAATGGCTGTACCAGTCTGCATTCCCACCAGCAGTGTACTAGGGTCCCCTTTTCTCCACATCCTTGTCAGCCTTGTCATTTCTTGATTTGTTGGTGGTAGCCATTCTGACAGGTGTGAGGTGATACCTTATTGTTGTTTTAATTTGCATCTTTCTGATAATCAATGACCTTGAGCATTTCTTCGCATGTCTCTTGACCATCTGTATGTTCACTTTGGAGAAATGTCCATTTAGGGCTTTTGCCCATTTTTTAATTGGATTGTTTGTCTTTTGTTAGGTTGTCTGAGTTCCTAATATATTTTGAATATTAATTCTTTATCAGATGTTTCATTGTGAAATATATTCTTCCATGCAGTGGGCCCTCTGTTTTGTTGATAGTCTCTTTTGCTGTACAGAAGCTTTTTATTTTGATGTAGTCCCATTTGTTTATTTTCTTCTTAGTTTTCTTTGCCCTAGGACATTGGCAAACTTATTAGACCACAGAACGGCAAACCACAGCTCATGAGCGCCTCATGTGGCTTGAGAGCTGCAGTTTGCTGACCACTGCCCTAGGAGCTGTATGTGTAAGCATATTGCTATGTGAGGTATCTTAGATTATGCTGCCTATGGTTTCTTTTAAGATTTTTATGGTTTCATGACTAACATTTAAGTCGTTTAGCCATTTTGAGTTTATTCTTATGTGTGATGTAAGTTGATGGTCTAGTTTCATTTTTATTTTTTTGCATATATCTGTCCAATTTTCCCAATACCATTTTATTGAAGAAACTGTTGACTCCTTTTTATGCTCTTGACTCCTTTGTCAAATAATAATTGAGTATAATGGCCTGGGTGGATTTCTGGGTTCTCTGTTCTGTTTCATTGATCTGTATGCCTGTTCTTGCTCTAGGCTATTGAGATTACAATGGCTTTGTAGTATAACTTGATTCCCTCCAACATTGTTCCTGTTTCTCAAAATTGCTGTGGCTATTCCGGGTTTCTTTTTTGGCTTCATATAGTTTTTGGAATATTTGTTCTAGATCTTTGAAATATGCAATTTGTATTTTAATAGAGATTGCATTGAAGCTATAGATTGCTTAGGGGATAGTATGGACATTTTAATTATGAAAATTCTACCAATCCATGAACATGGTATATTCTTCCACTTGTTTATATCTTCTTTTATCTCTTTTTACAATGTCAAATAGTTTTTGAGTAAAAGTCTTTTACCTCCTTGGTTAAGTTTATTCCTAAGTATCTTAATGTTTTTGTTGCAATGGTAAATGGGATTGTTTGTTTAGTTCCTCTTTCTGAGAATTCGTTATTGGTGTATAAAAATACCATCAATTTCTGGGTGTTAATTTTATATTCTACTACATTGCCAAATTCACATAGTAAATCTAGTAGTTTTTTTGGTGGAGTCCTTAGGGTTTTCTTTGTATCATATCATGTCATCTGTGAATAATGAGAGTTTTACTTTCTCCCTTGCAATTTGGATGCCTTTTATTTCTTCATGTTTGATAGGCTGTTGCTTGGATTTCCAGTGCTATGTTGAATAAGAGTGGTGAAAGCGGACATCTCCATCTTGTTCCTGTTCTTAAAGGAAATGGTTTTAGTTTTTGCCCATTGAATATGATGTTGGCTATAGACCTTTATTATGTTGAGATATGCTCCTTCTATTCCCACTTTGCTGATTGTTTTTATCAAAAATAGATGTTGGATTTTTGTCTAATACTTTTTCTGCATCTATTGATATGATCGTGTGAGTTTTTTCTTTCATTTTGTTTATGTGATGTATTACATTTATTGATTTGCAAATATTGTACTAGCCTTGCATTCCTGGATTAAATCCCACTTGTTCACATGAATGATCTTTTCAACATATTGCAGGATCCAATTTGCTAATATTTTGTTGAGGATTTTAGCATCTATGTTCATGAGAGGTATTGACTTATAACTCTCTTTCTTTGTAGTGTCTTTATCTGGTTTTGGAAGTAGGATAATGCAGGCCTCATAAAAAGAATTTGGAAGTGTTCCTTTCTCTTGGATTTTCTATAATAGTTTGGGGAGTATAAGTGTTTGTTCTTATTTGAATGTTTGGTAAAACCTCCCCCGTGAAGCCTTCTGGACCTGGGCTTTTGTTTGCTTGGACTTTTTTTGATTACTGCTTCTATTTCATCAGTTGTTATTGACCTATTCAGGTTTTCTGATTCCTCCTGATTTAGTTTTGGGAGATTGTGTTTTTCTATGAATTTGTCCATTTCATTCACATTTTCCTGCTTGTTAACATATATTTTAGAGTATTTTCTTACAATCTTTTGTGTTTCTGTGTGTTACTTCTCCACTTTCCTTTCTGGTTTTATTTTTTGGACCCTCTCTGTTTTTTCATGAGTCTGGTTAATGGTTTATCAGTCTTGTTTATTCTTTTGAAGAACCAGCTCTTGATTTCATTGATTTTTGTCTCAATATTATTTATTTTTTCTCTAATCTTTGTTCCTTCCTTCTACTTATTGCTTTTACTTTTGTTTTCTTTATAGTTCTTTAAGTTGTAGGACCAAATAGTGTAGTGTTGGTTTTTCTTGTTTTTTGAGGTATACCTGTAGTGCTATGAATTTCCCCTCAGGACTGCTTTTACTATATCACGGAGATTTTGGGTTGTCTTGTGTTTATTTTCATTTGTTTCCAGGAAGATTTTGATTTCTTTCGTGATCTTGTTGATAACCCATTGATTGTTAAATAACATGCTATTTAGCTTCCCTGTGTTTGAATATTTTTGAGTGTTTTTACTATAGGTGAT
Source organism: Lasiurus borealis (assembly GCA_004026805.1). Taxonomy (NCBI): domain Eukaryota; kingdom Metazoa; phylum Chordata; class Mammalia; order Chiroptera; family Vespertilionidae; genus Lasiurus; species Lasiurus borealis. Next base: position 8,694 of record PVJN01023249.1, read on the forward strand.
TTCTAATTTCATACCACTGTGATCTGAGAAGATGCTTGATATTATTTTAAACTCCTTGAAATTTTAGAAACTTGTTTTGTGTCCTAACATATAGTCTATCTTTGTGAATGACCCATGTGCACTTGAGAAGAATATATGTTTGCAGCTTCTGGGTGAAATGTTCTATAAATGTCAGTTAAATCAATCTGATCTAGTATGTTCTTTAGAGTTAGTTTCCTTTTTAATTTTTTTCCTGGAAGATCAATCCAGTGAAGTCAGCAGGGTGGTAAAGTCCCCTACTATGACTATTGCTATTGACGTCTTTCTTAAAGTCCTCCAGAAGTTTTTTTTTTCTTTTCTTTCTTTCTTTCTTTCTTTTTTTTTTTTTTTTACATATTTAGGTCTTCCTATATTGGGTGCATACATGTTTATCAGTTTTATATTCTGTTATTAGATTGATCCTTTATTTTAATGGTGAAGTTTTGCTTCCTGTGATGGACTTCATTTTGAAGTATATTTTGTCAGACATGAGTATTCCTACCTCTGCTTATTTTTGTTTCCATTTGCATGTAATTTTTATTTCCCATCCCTTCACTACCATCCTGTGGGAATCTTTTGTTTTGACATGGGCCTCTTGTGGACAGCATATAATTGGGTCATGTTGTTCTATCCATTCAGCTACCCTATGTCTTTTGATTGGAACATTTTATCCATTTATCTTTAAGGTTATTATTGATAGAAACTTATTAAATGCCATTTTAATTCTCGCTCTTCCCCCCCAATAAAAACTTATTTATTGCCATTTTAATCCTCCTTTCCTTCCTTCTTTTTTCCCTCCCTCCTTCCCTCCTGCCCTTCCTCCTTCTCCCTGTCTATCCCTTCTCATTACAGCAGTCCCTTTAGCATTTCTTTCTTTAAATTTTAGTAAATTTTTATTGTTCAGATTATTACAATTGTTCCTCTTTTCCCCCCAATATATCCCCTATACCAGGTTCCCACTTCACCACCTGCCCTGATATCCCCTCACATTGTCCTCATCCATAGGTGTATGATTTTTGTCCAGTCTCTCCTTGCACCCCCTTCATCTCTTTCCCCCTGAGAATTATCAATCTACTCCCTTTCTATGCCCCCAATTCTATTATATTCACCAGTTTATTCTGTTCATCAGATTTTCAATTCACTTGACTTTTAGATTCACTTGTTGATAGATATGTATTTGTTCATAATTTTTACCTTTATCATTTTCATCTTCTTCCTCTTCTTAAAGAATATCTTTCAGCATTTCATGTAATACTGGTTTGGTGTTGATGAACTCCTTTAGCTTTTTCTTACCTGTGAAGCTCTTTATCTGTCCTTCAATTCTGAATGATAGCTTTGCTGGGTAGAGTAATCTTGGTTATAGGTTCTTGCTATTCATCATTTTGAATATTTCTTGCCACTAACATCTAGCCTGCATAGTTTCTGTTGAGAAATCAACTGACAATTGAATGGGTGCTTCCTGGTAGGTAATGAACTGTTTTTCTCTTGCTGCTATTAATATTCTCTCTTTGTCTTTTGCTCTTGGTATTTTAATTATGATGTGTCTTGGGTGTGGTCCTCTTGGGATTCCTTTTGTTTGGGGTTCTGTGCGCTTCCTGAACTTGTAAGTCTATTTCTTTCACCAGGTGGGGGAAGTTTTCAGACATTATTTTTTCAAATAGGTTTTCAGTATCTTGCTCTCTCTCTTCTTCTGGCACCCCCATAATTTGGATATTGGTATGCTTGAAGTTGTCCCAGAGGCTCCTTACACTATCTTCCAAATTTTGGATTCTTTTTCTTTTGTTCTTTTCGAGTGGAGTTTTTTGCTTGTTTGTATTTCAAATCTTTGACTTGATTCTTGCGTTCCTCTAGCCTGCCGTTAGGTTTCTGTATAATATTTTTTATTTCAGTCATTGTATGTTTAATTTCTAGTTGGTTCTTTTTCATCTCCTCTTGGGTCTTGCTAAATTTATTCTTTTTTTTCTAGGAAATTCTTAAAAAACCTTATAACCATGGTCTTGAACTCTATATTCAGTCATTTGTTTTCCTCCATTTCTTTTGTTTGTGGTCTGTTCTTTAGTCTCCACATATTTTGTTGCTTCCCTGAGTTGGTAGAGTAGCTTTGTGTGATAGGTGTCCTATGTGGCCCAGTAGCTCTGCCTCCCCAGTTATCTGAGGTGGACACTCTTGGTGCACCCCTTTGTGAACTGTGTGTACAATATTGTTGTTGTTAAGTCTTGATTGTTGTTGGTATCACTGAGGGGGATTGACCTCCAAGCCAATTGGTCATAAGGATAAGCTGTGTCTGCGCATGTGGGCTTGCCTCCAGACCTCTGCCTTTCACATGTGTATACGCACTAGCTTCTAGAACTCTGCCTTTCAGTTCCCCTGAATTTTCCGTGCACTCTAGGGACCTGTATGAATCTGGGTCCTCAGGTCTCGCCTGAAATTGGGATTCACTGCAGTTGGATCTGGATTTCAGTGCTTTTGGTAGGTTCTGTTTTCCTCCTGCTAGAGGAAGCCAGACACAATCAGCAGTCAGCGCTCTGTGTGTGCACTTTTGCACGCAGTTTTGCATGCACTTTCATGAGCCCCAGACTTATGTCTTTTGTGGCTCCCCTAAGTTTCTGTTCACTCCTTCCTTTTCATAACAGTCCAGACTCCCCCTATGAGTCTCACCTGGAGCTGGGGTTCAGTGCAGTTGGGATTTTCCGTCTCCCTCCCGCTAGAGCAGCGGTTCTCAACCTGTGGGTCGCGACCCATTTGGGGATCGAACGATCCTTTCACAGGGGTCGCCTAAGACCATCGGAAAATGCAGATATTTACATCACGATGCATAAAGTAGCAAAATTTCATGGTTGTGGGTGACTACCACATAAGGAACTGTATGCAAGGGTCGCTGCCTTAGGAAGGTGAGAACCACTGTGCTAGAGGAAGTCAGCCAGACCCTCCTCCGCTCATCCTCTCCAAGAGCGTGTCTTCGTACATCAGCTTTTTATAACTCCTCTGAGTCTTCATGAGTCCCCCTCTTTACTTCTAGTTGTAGAATTTTCACTCAGCCAGCTTTCCTGTGGTTCTAGATGGTGTCCATTCTGTCTTTTAGTTGTAATTTTGAAATTTTTGTGCGTGGCAGCAGTTTAGGTGTTCACCTATGCCACCATTTTGGTTTCTCCACCCACCTGTTTAGCATATGTTGGGGAAATGTTCTGACATTATTTCTTCAAGCATGTTCTTTATCCCTTGCTCACTTTCTGCTTCTTCTGGTACTCCTATTATGTAAATATTGTTACGTTTCATGTTGCCCCACGGCTTCTTTAAGCTGTCCTCCTGTCTATTAATTGTTTTCTTTTAGGTTCTCTGTTTGAGTGGTTTCTCTTCAACCCTGTCTTCTACTTCAGTGATCCAAACCTCGGCTTCCCCTAATCTGCTGTGTATTCCTTTCAATGTGTTCTTTATTAGTGTTATGCCATTCTTCATTTCCAACTTGTCTTTTTTCATCGTTATGTATCTATTGTCCTCATTATCCTGAACTCTCTATCTGATAAATTTTTTATCTCCCTTTTGTTTAGATCTTCTAGAGAATTCTCTTGTTCTTTCTTTGGGGGCTGGCGTTTTGTCTCCCCATTTTGGCTGCCTGTTTGGGTTTGTGTCTATGTATTAGGTAGATATGCTATGACTCCCAATCTCTAATGCAGGACAATGTCAGATGCTGTTCCTGACTGCCCTGAATACCCTGTTTCGAGCTACCTGCACTCCACAGCTTGCAGCTCCCTCTGGTTGGGCTTGCTGTCTTTGGAAAGGACAAAAATGTACTCCAGGTTATGCTTTCCTAGCCCCAGGCCCACAAGGAGATTAAAGACTCAAAGCCTCCAGAATCTCACTTCTGCCTGCAATCTGATTGTTTTCAGGCTTGACTAGTCTTAAAGCTATGAACCACAGGTTGGAGAGAGGTCTTTCCACAGGGTGGGTCAACTGCCTCTCCCTCTCCCCCCTCACCCTCTTCAGACCAAACCCACTTGGATAGCAAAGGTCTATGGAGAAAGATGTTCTCCCTTGTGGGAGGGAATGACTCAGTATAGGAATTGGGGTGGCTGCCTTTCCAGCTTCTACCCTAGAGCCCCCAAACTTGGATTCTCCTCAAAGCTCCAGTCCAATTTGCTCTCCCTCCTCTAGAGCCCTAGATGAGTGGTTGCACATGAAATTTTGTGTGTTGGCACTTTAAGAGAGTGCCTGCATTTCCAGTTGTCTCTGTCTGGCTGATTGCAACTCTGCTACCTTTCATAGCCAGATGTTATGTGGGCACCTTTCTCAGATTTGGTTTTCTGGGCTGGGGAACCTAACTTGGGGGTTTAGATCCCAGAGTTCTCAGGGGGAACCCCCCCCCCCCAACCTCATCCCCATAGCTGAGATGTCTCTCTGGACTATCAGCTCTTGTTTGTGGAAGCCCAGCCCTTATGTTAATAATTTTTTATCTTTTACCTTTTTCTTCTTCCTCTTCTAAAAGAGTACCTTTCGGCATTTCATGTAATACTAGTTTGGTGTTGATGAACTCCTTTAGCTTTTTCTTATCTGTGAAGCTCTTTATCTGCCCTTCAATTCTGAATGATAACTTTGCTGGGTAGAGTAATCTTGGTTGTAGGTTCTTGCTATTCATCACGTTGAATATTTCTTGCCACTCCCATCTGGCCTGCATAGTTTCTGTTGAGAAATCAGCTGACAGTCAAATGGGTGCTCCCTGGTAGGTAATGAACTGTTTTTCTCTTGCTGCTTTTTATATTCTGTCTTTGTCTTTTGCTCTTGGTATTTTAATTATGATGTGTCTTGGTGTGATCCTCTTTGGATTCCTTTTGTTTGGGGTTCTGTGCGCTTCCTGGACTTGTAAGTCTATTTCTTTCACCAGGTGTGGGAAGTTTTCAGTTATTATTTCTTCAAATAGGTTTTCAGTATCTTGCTCTCTCTCTTCTTATGGCACCCCCATAATTCTTATGTTGGTACACTTGAAGTTGTCCCAGAGGCTCACATTTTTTAATTTCTTTTTCCTTTTGCTTTTCTAGTGGAGTGTTTTTTGCTTGTTTTTATTTCAAATCTTTGACTCGATTCTTGCACTCCTCTAGTCTGCTGTTAGGTTTCTGTAAAATATTTTTTATTTCAGTCAGTTTAATTTCTAGTTGGTCCTTTTTCATCTCCTCTTGCGTCTCGCTTAATTTATCCATTTTTTCTAGGAATTTCTAAAAAAAAAACCTTATAACCTTGGTTTTGAACTCTATACCCAGTTGTTTGTTTTTCTCCATTTCTTTCTTTTGTGATCTGTTCTTTTGTCTCTGCATATTTCACTGCTTCCCTGAGTTTGTAGAGTAGCATTGTGTTCTAGATGTCCTGTGTGGCCCAGTAGCTCTGACTCCCCAGTTATCTGAGGGAGTACCCCTTTGTGAACTGTGTGTACAATCTTGTAGTTAATTCTTGATTGTTGTTGGTATCGCTGGGACAATTGACCTCCAAGCCTATTGGTTGTGAGGATCAGCTGTGTCTGTGCATGCAGGCTTGCCTCCAGACCTCTGCCTTTCCAGTTCCCTTGAGCTTCTGTGCACTCTAGGGACCCGTGCGAGTTTGGGTTCCCCAGGGTCTCGCCCAAAACTGGGGTTCTGTGCATTTGGACCTGGATTTCAGTGCTTTTGGGAAGTTCTGTTTTTCTCCCACTAGAGAAAGCCAGTGGTACAATCAGCAGTCAGTGCTCTGTGAGTGCTATTTTGCACGCACTTTCGTGGGCCCCCAGACCTCTGTCTTTCGCGGCTCTCCTAAGTTTCCCTGCACTCCTTCCTTTTCACAACAGTCCAGACTCCCCCATTTGAGTGAGTCTCGTCTGAAACTATGGTTCAGTGTAGTCAGAAGTGGTGTTCAATGCAGTCGGGATTTCCTGCTAGAGGAAGCCAGCCAGACCCTCCTCCGCCCATTCTCTCCATGAGTGTGTCTCTGTATCTCAGGTTTTTATAGCTCCTCTGAGTTTTCGTGAGTCCCTCTCTTTCCTTTTCATTGTAGAATTTTCACTCAGCCAGCTCTCCTGTAGTTATGCATGGTGTTCGTTCTGTCTTTAATTGTAATTTTGAAAATGTTGTGCAAGGCAGTAGTTTAGGTGTTCACCTATGACGCCATCTTGGTTTCTCCAACTGTTTTTGTTCTGTATTTTAGTTGTATTTTCAATTTGGTCCTGAGAATGTGTCAATGAGCTTCCACTTAACTCCACCACCATTTTTAAGTTTCTGTACCTTTTTAATTATTCATCCTTCGAGGTTTCCTTTGTGGACCCATGACTCCTTGTCTGGTAGAATATAACATGACTTGTGCTCCATTGATTTGGTCACCACTTACTAAAAGCTTCCTATGGGCCAGGCACTAAGTTGGGGACAAAGGAGAAGTATGGACCCTTAAAGTTCCAAGCCTCTCTGCAATATAGGAAGAGAGGAGAATATGGAAACCAGACACTTATGGGCTGCCTTCATTGTTACTTAGAAAAAGCTGTGTTAATTCCACTGCATTGTTTGAATTTCATAGAAAAGGTGACATTTGAGATTTGTGAGTTGGCGATCTTATACTTGTGTTACCCATTTTTCTTTAAATGCCATTTAATTCTTACAACAAGCCTAGGTAGTACATGTATCTATGAATTAGAGGTGGAGCTGGAATTTGAACCAGGACTTACTTATCTTGCCTGCAAAGCCCATGTTCTTTATGTTGGCTATATTTTTCTTGCCTTAAAAGGTGAGCGGGAGTTTGACTGACTAGGAAGGCCCTCAGTTGTCTTATTTATTATGTTGTTAGGAAGATGAAATGAAGTCTGGAAATACAGTGGTACCTCGAGATACGAGTTTAATTTGTTCTGTAATCTTGAGGCATGGGAAACTATGAGATGCTCAAGTCGCGGTAAACTGATGGGTCGTGTGCAGCCGGCCGATCCATGCGATTACTCCTATCTCAAATGTTGCTCGTATTTCAAAGCAAAAATCGCTCGCTCGACAGCTCGTATCTCAAAAATCTCGTATGTTAGGGCACTCGTATCTCGAGGTACCACTGTACCATCTTGGGAATAGAGAAAGAACATTAAAAGAGAAATGAGACAGAAAAAGGAGCTTAATTGTAATTTTAATCTAGTAATGGCCTCTTTGGCACTGCTTACATGAAGTACAGTAATGTTATGGAACACCAGTGGCCTGGTGCACGAAATTTATGCACAGTAAAAGGGAATTAATTAGAGGAAATATTTTAGTACTGCTATTTGCCCTTTCTCTATAATAGAAGTGTCAGAGATGAAAGAAAATTAGTAAAATGTATATGAAAATCTTCCTTGTGTCAGAGTCTGGAGCATGCCACAGAACCCATAGTCAAGTCCCCGCCCACACATGTGTGCCTCGAAATCATGCTGGACCCAGACCCAGCTGGCCCCACTGGGCGGGGGGTGCACCCTCAGGTCCCCCAGTCTGGTGCCAGGAGGGAGGTGCAGGCTCAAGTCCCCTGTCAAGCCCTGCCAGATGGGGGCGCAGCCTCAAGTTCCCCATCAAGTCCCGCACAGTAAGGGGTGCAGCCTCAGTTCCCCCGGCACACCCTCAGGTCCCCTGACCCAGTGTAAGGACGAGGGTGTGGCCTGAGGTTCTCCATCAAGCCCTGCCAAGCATGGGCATGGCCTGAGCTCTCCGGTCAAGCTCTGCTGGGCAAGGAGGTGCAGCATGAGGTCCTCCAGGGTGAGAGTGTGTGGCCTGAGGTCCCCTGTTAAGCCCAGCGGGGTGGGGGGTGTGAAGCCTCAGGTCCCCCGCTCTGGCCTGGTGCCACGCAGCCTCAGGTCCTGGCTCGTACGGGAACCTGCCTTTGCTGTGGGTGCAGCTATCTTGTATTATGGGAACCCCCTCTCTACTGTGGGCGCAACCATCTTGTGTTATAGCAGTGGTTCTCGACCTTTTTAATGCCACGACCTTTTAATACAGTTCCTCATGTTATGGTGACCCCCAACCATGAAATTATTTTTGTTGCTACTTCATAACTGTAATTTTACTACTGTTAATGAATTGTAATGTAAATATCTGTGTTTTCTGATGTGGCTCACGAGCTAAGATTTGTCACTCTGATGACTAATGAGTTTGCCAACCACTGAGCTAGACTTTTGATTTCAATAATTAAAGGCTGTTGTTCCTTGTGATTAAGCTCCTATCCCAGTGGTCGGCAAACTCATTAGTCAATAGAGTGGCAAACTGCGGCTTGTGAGCTGCATGTGGCTCCTGAGCTGCAGTTTGCCAACCACTGGCCTAAGGCCATCGGAAAACAGAGATATTTCTATTACGATTCATTAACAGTAGCAAAATTACAGTTATGAAATAGCAGTGAAAATAATTTTATGGTTGAGAGTGATCACAACATGAGGAACTGTATTAAAGAGTCACGGCATTAGAAAGGTTGAGAACCACTGTGTTACAGGAACTCTGCCTCCACTGTGGGTGCAGCCATCTTTTGTTATGGGAACCCTGCCTCCACTGTGGGTGCAACCATCTTGTATTATTGCAACCCTGCTCTGCTGTGGGCACAGCCATCTTGTGTTATGGAAACCTGCCTTCGCTGTGGATACAGCCATCTTGTGATGGTGTGAGGGTCAATTTGCATTTGACCTCTTTATTATATAGGATTAGAGTGACTAACTGACTTAATTTTTTTCTATCAATTTCTGTTTTCCCTTAAGAATTTGTATCCTAACTTGATCAATTCTGATTTTGTCATTTATTTGTGTTAAAAATTAAGTGCTAATATTAACACTACCTCCTCTTTTACTACCCTCTCACTACTTGAATTCATTTATTTCCTTGATGTCTGCCATCACAGTGTGTTTTATTTATTTTTTATTTTTTTAAATTTAATAAGACTTTATTGTTCAGATTATTACAATTGTTCCTCTATTTTCCCCCCAAGGTCCCCTCCACTCTGCTCCCTCCCCACTCTCTGCCCTTACCTCCCCCCATTGTCCTCATCCATAATTTTTGTCCAGTCTCCCCCCTCATCTCCTTCACTGCTTCCCCCTGGAGAATTGTCAGTCTACTCCCTTTCTATGCCCCTTATTCTATTATATTCACCAGTTTACTCTGTTTATCAGATTTTCAGTTCACTTGATTTTTAGATTCTCTTGTTGACAGATATGTATTTGTTGTTCATAATTTTTATCTTTACCTTTTTCTTCTTCTTCCTCTTTTGTAGCTTTTTCCTATCTATGAAGCTCTTTATCTGACCTTCAATTCTGAATGATAGCTTTGCTGGGTAGAGTAATCTTGGTAGTAGGTTCTTGCTATTCATCACTTTAAATATTTCTTGCCACTCCCATCTGGCCTTATTTCTGTTGAGAAATAAGCTGATAATTGTATGGGTGTTCCTTTTAGGTAATAAACTATTTTCCTCTTGCTGCTTTTAATATTCTCTCTTTGTCTTTTGCTCTTGGTATTTTAATTATGATGTGTGTTGGTGTGGTCCTCCTTGGATTCTTTTTATTTGGGGTTCTGTGTGCTTCCTGGACTTGTAAGTCTATTTCTTTCACCAGGAGGGGGAAGTTTTCAGTCATTATTTCTTCAGATAGGTTTTCAGAATCTTGCTCTCTCTCTTCTTCTGGCACCCCCATAATTCTGATGTTGGTATGCTTGAAATTGTCCCAGAGGCTCCTTACACTTTCTTCACATTTTTTAATTCTTTTTTCTTTTTGCTTTTCCAGTGGAGTGTCTTCTGCTTCTTTGTATTTTAAATATTTTATCTCCTCTTGGGTCTCGCTAAATTTATCCACCTGTTCTAGGAAATTCTTAAAAAACCTTATTACCATGGTTTTGAACTCTATATCCAGTCATTTGTTTTCCTCCATTTCTTTTGTTTGTGATCTGTTTCTTTTTCTTTGCATTTTCACTGCTTCTCTGAGTTGGTAGAGTAGCTTTGTATGCTAGGTGTCCTTTATGACCCAGTTGCTCCACCTACCCAGTTACCTGAGGTGAACTCTCTTGGTGCACCCCTTTGTATACTGTGTGTTTAGCCTTGTTGTATTTAAGTCTTGATTGTTGTTGGTGTCACTGGGGGGAATTGTCCTCTAAGCCATGGTTGTGAGGATCAGCTGTGTCTACGTTGGGAGACCTTCTGTGCTGGAGTCAGCCTTATGATACAAGACTTGGAAAATTGCAAAAGCTTCTGTGCCTCAGCTTGGATGGGGCAGAGTCTTGGTGCTGAGCAGACAGCTTCCTGTCAGCCCTGCCCTACGCAGCCCCTGGGTCTCAGTGTCAATCGGTCATTGCTGCAGCTCTCTCTGCATGCCCTCGTGCTTGCCAGCCTCCAGACCTCTGACTTTCCTGCTTCCCTTAGTTTCCTTGCGCTCTGTGAACCCGTATGAGTCTGCGTCTTCAAGGTCTCGCCTGAAACTGGGTTTCATTGCTGTCGGAAGTGGAGTTCAGCACAATTAAGAGGTTCTGTTTTTCTCCTGCTAGAGAAAGCCAGTGGCACAATCAGCAGTCAGTCCTCTCTGTACACAATGGCGTGTGCTCCTCCAGACCTCTAACTTTCATGGCTCCCCTAAGTTTCCGTGCACTCTTCACTTTTTCCAACAGTCCATACTCCCCCTGTATGAGACTCACCTGGAACTGGGGTTCAGTGCAGTCAGAACTGGGGTTCAGTGCAGTAGGAAGTTTCTGTCTCCTTCCCTCAAGAGGAAATCAGCCAGGCACTCTGTTGTTTGTCCTCTGCACGCGTGTGTCTCTGGACCTCAGTTTTTTGCAGCTCCTCTTGAGTCTCTGTGAGACCCTCTCTTTCCTTCTAATTGTAGAATTTCCACTCAGACAGCTTTCCTGTGTTTCTGGATGATGTCCATTATGTCTTTCAGTTGTAGTTTTGAATTTGTTGTGTGAGGCATCAGTTTAGGTGTTCACCTCTGCTGCCATCTTGTTTTTTTTTTTGTTTGTTTTTTTCCATCACAATCTGTTTCCACTGGGTACTGTCTTATCCTTTTAGTTATATCATTCATCATCTACACTAATAATAGAGAAAGATACAAATTGACTGTACCTTCATGATGCCTACCAGCCAATCAAGAGTGAATATTCAAATTAATCCAACAAAGATGGTGGTTAATTTGCATGCAAAGCACCAAGTAGCTGGGGACAGGTTGCTTGCATCATTGCCATGGTGACATTGCAGATGTTCTGCACTGCCCCAGCTACCCCGGGCCTCTGGGCAGTGTGGAAAGGTGGAAAGGCAGCTCCAAGGCAGTGCCAGCAGCCTGGGGAAGGGAGGCCTGTTTTGGCACGAATCTTTGTACAAAGGGCTTTTAGTTTATAGGATAGTAGGAAAAAGGGAAAGAAAGGAGTGGTACCTTCCTGAGAACTCAGTATTATTATCTCCATTTTAGAAATGAGAGAACCTAGGCGCAGGACTTGGCAAAATGTGTTGATTTGCATCTCGATCTTTCAGTTCCTAAAGCTTTTGTGTTTTGGGTCATGAATGAAGGCTTAAGTTTCTACCCTTTCCATCACTCAGAGACACTCAACTAATCTCTTCAGTTTTGATTTCCTCTTGTTGGAGGAGGATACTTGAACTCAGTGCCTCCTGGTGTTTCTTCCAGCTCTAACTTTGAGAGGTTAGATTCAAGGGTAGTTTAGCTGAAGAAGAAAGATGGAAAGCCCCTGAGGACAGAAACAAGCTTGCATTTCCCATAGTACCTACCTACCAGTGCTTTGCCTAGTGGACTTCCAGACATTTAATTAACGAACCCTCTTATTTCTGTTTAAAAGCTCACTGTTCTGTTAACCTTACCTGAGTATTTGAGAGATTTTCATCCAGTTTTTTCTGCACCACCTCAAATTTTATAGTTTGTTTATCATGTTCATGTTTTATTTATGTCTTACTCTTGGTGTGCTTCATGTGGGATGTAACCCAGAACTTGGTCATCTTTTCAGTGTTTGGTATGACCATTTGAAATAGAAGCATACACAAGAATAAAAAGAAGGTTTTGCTGAAAAACAAAAGGTTTGTCCTTATGGAGGCTTATTTGAATTCTCTTTCTGTTGGTTGAGTTGATTTGTTGGCATATAAATGTATCTTGATGGACTGCTCTGAAAATCTAACTTTGTGCTTTTTGACCTTCTTAAAGTCAGACACTGCTTTACTAATTGGAGGAAGGAAAGCAATGAATTACTCCTTGGAGAATTTGCAGATGCACTCACTCAAAACTTAGTTTGCAATTGAGCAACAGGAGGATCCAGCTGACTGATGGGTGCCTGGTTGACCTCAGGTCTTACCCAGAGGATGGCAGAGGTGGAGAGACAGGAGATGTTACATAGAGGAATCCAGAGAACACTTGGCCAGTTCATTTGGGTTTTTTATTTTGTTATTATTAAATGAATGCTTTTCCCCTTCGAAGCAAGATTGTTCCTTTCTTAATATATCTAACAGGAGCACAGCACTCTGCAATTAGTCATCTGCAGTAAGCATTTGAGTGTCTTCCACCTTTAAAAAGGAATAATTGCTTTCTCAGTTGTTTTGCTACTACTGTCTTTTCCCTTCACTTTCCTTCTTATCCTGGCAAATTTCTGAAGTGGTAGTCTTAATCATTTTCTCACTAACCATCCACTCCTAAAGTCATTACCCAGGAGCTTAATGGATGCTTCATTGCCACATCTGTTGTTGCATCTTTGTCTTTGCTTTATGTGTGCTCTCTGTAGCATTGACACCTGTTGCCATCCTGCTTCTTGACACTCTTCCCTTCATCTCCCTAATCATTCTCTTTTGGCTTTCTTCCCACCCACTTGTCACTTTTGCCCAGTTATCAAGTCCTGTTGATAATGCAAAGGTTATAGATTTTCCCTCTCCCTCTTCTTACTCGTCTTCTCTTTCTCTTAGTTTGCCTGCCTCCCTGTTTTTTACTCCTTTGAGGAGCTCTTCTGCTAGTACCCCTGGCTTGTAATATCACTTAGGATGATCCGAGGCTAGACCCAAGTCCATAAATAGGCTTCATATACAACATGGCCCAAATTATACGCCTTACTATTTGTTTTCCTTTTCCTCTAAACTCTTTCTTCCTGCATGTATCTCATTGAATGGTACCCGTACCCACATAGCTGATGAATTTAGAGACCTAGGCAGGATAATCTGTCCCTTTCTTACCATCTCTGTGATTGCCCCATTTTCACCTGGATAACTGTAATAGCCTTTTAATTGGTCCTCCTGTATGAGTTCCCTCTTTCCTCCAGACCCATGGTCGGCAAACCTTGACTTGCGAACCACATGCGGCTCTTTGGCTCCTTGAGTGTGGCTCTTCCACAAAATAGTATGGCCTGGGCGAGTCTGTTTTGAAGAAGTGGTGTTAGAAGAAGTTCAAGTTTAAAAAATTTGGCTCTCAAAAGAAATTTCAGTCATCGTACTGTTGATATTTGGCTCTGTTGACTAAATAGTTTACCAACCACTGCTTCAGACTGATGACACTTTTAAATATGCAAATCTGAGTTTAATCTCTTGCTTGCTTAAAATCATTAAATCTCTGCCCAGTACCAAAAAAATAACGTTTAAATTATTTAACAAGACCTAGAAAATTATTTGTGCTTGTTACACTAAATTCTGGTCACTTTTTTCTCTTCTACAAATTTACGTATTCATGCCTCCTCCCCTCCAATTTCAGAGTCAGAACTACCTCCTCACATTGTTCTTTACCCCTACCATTCCCATCAATTACAGTGTCTTGTTTCATTTGTCACTCTATTTCTGGTGTCTTGAATTTCTCTTCTACTTAGTCCTTCCCAGTGCCTATGAACGTGCTTAAGTTGTCCCTTCTTAAAAAGAGATCACATTCCTTCAGATTGTCCCGTCTCTCTCCCCCTCCCCCCCCCAATTAAGCAAATGCCCAGTCTTCTACCACAATTAAATTTTGGGAAGCGATGAATCTTTAGTTGCTTGTTTATGTCTTCAGTTTCCTCTCAATTCTGAGACTTTACCCCTCTATTGAAACCTTTCTCAGTTAACCAGGTTTCTTCTTGCGACATTTGTCTTTGACTTTTTTGGTGAGCTGCCCACTTCTTTATCAATTTACTCTAGATGTTGACATTTTCCAGGCTTCTGCTCCATTTAACTACCCTCTGAATGTTACCTCATTAATAATGTCTTCAGCTCTCACTTGTACATAGAAAACTTCCAGATTTCTTGCTCTAAGCAGATCTTTTGATCTCTACACTTGTCTGCTTAGTGGACTAAACCTTGCCTATCTGATTGTCACGAAATCACCTCAGACCTAACCTATTCTACACTTGCATCCATGGTTTATTTTCTTGTTCCCATCCAATGATTCTTCCATATCTTGGGAATGGCCTAGCATTAGATGATGTCAGAAATCCTAAACTCATCTTCACACTCCTTCCTCTACACCTCTCACATCTACTCTGTCCATTTTCACCAGCAAAAATCCTGTAGTCTTTGCTTTTCTTTACCCCCTGCCATTCCTGGGTATAGCTCTCTGCCTTCAGGATTATTGCCCATGTCCCAGATTTCTGTCTCTAACATCTCTCTGCTTCTCATCTTTAATACTATCCTGTATATATTTTTCAGAGTCATTTTTCTAAAATTGAAATTTGACCATGTCATTTCTTTGTTTTAAGAATTCATTGCTCTCCTAGTTTTTACAAGTTAGTGGTCAAAATACTTTTTTTTTTAAATTAAATCTTTATTATTCAGATTATTACATTTGTTTCTCTTTTTTCCTCTCCATAGCTCCTCTCCGCCCGGCTCCCAACCTTCCCTCTACCCTTACCTCTCTTCGGTAGACCTCATCCATAGGTGTATGATTTTTGTCCAGTCTCTCCCCTCACCCCGTTTCCCCTGAGAATTATCAGTCCACTCCCTTTCTGTGCTCCTGATTCTATTATATTCACCAGTTTATTATGTTGATCAAATTTTTAATTCACTTAACTTTTAGATTCATGTGTTGATAGATATGTATTTCTTATTCATAATTTTTTATCTTTTACCTTTTTCTTATTTCTCTTCTAAAAGAATACCTTTCAGCATTTCATACAATACTGGTTTGGAGTTGATGAACTCCTTTAGCTTTTTCTTATCTGTGAAGCTCTTTACATGCCCTTCAATTCTGAATGATAGCTTTGCTGGATAGAGTATTCTTGGTTGTAGGTTCTTGCTATTCATCACGTTGAATATTTCTTGCCATTCCCGACTGGCCTTACATTGTTTCTGTTGAGAAATCAGCTGACAGTCGTATGGGTGCTCCCTTGTAGGTAATGAACTGTTTTTCTCTTGCTGCTTTTAATATTCTCTCTTTGTCTTTTGCTCTTGGTATTTTAATTATGATGTGTCTTGGTGTGGTCCTCTTTGATTTCCTTTTATTTGGGGTTCTGTGTGCTTCCTGGACTTGTAAGTCTATTTCTTTTACCAGATGTGGGAAGTTTTCAGTCATTATTTCTTTAAATAGGTTTTCAGTATCTTGCTCTCTCTCTTCTTCTGGCACCCCAACAATTCTGATGTTGGTATGCTTGAAGCTGTCCCAGAGTCTCCTTACATTATGTTCACATTTTTGGATTCTTTTCTTTTCTTGCTTTTCCAGTTGAATGTTTTCTGCTTCTTTATATTTCAAATTTTTGACTTGATTCTTGCCATCCTCTAGTCTACTGTTAGGACTCTGTATAATATTTTTTATTTCAGTCAGTGTCTCTAGTATGTCCTTTTTCACCTCCTCTTGGGTCTCACTAAATTTATCCAACTTTTCTAGCATATTCTTGAAAAACCTTATAAGCGTGGTTTTGAACTCTATATCCAGTCGGTTTTTTTTCCTCCATTTCTTTTGTTTGTGATCCCTTCCCTTGTTTTGCCATTTTCACTATGCCGGGGAAACTTCTGTGTTGAATTCAGCTTTATGATACCAGACTTGCAAAACCGAAGAAGCCTCTGTTGAGCTTGGGATGGGTGGAGTCTCAGGGCTTAAGGGATCGCCTTACCTTCCATTCGGCCCCGCCCTCCACGGTCCCTGAGTCTCACATGACTGGGTAATTGCTGGAGTGGTCCTTGTGCCCGAGAGCCCTCAGTGCCTCTAGACTGCTGCCCCTCCGGCTCCCCTGCGCACCAGGACCACGCGAGACTAGGTCCCCAGGGTTTCGCCCAAAACAGGGGCTTAGTGGAGTCAGAAGTGGCACAGTTGGGAGGTCTGTCTTCCGCCCACTCACGAAAGCCAGCAGCACAATCAGCAATCTGTCCTGTGCGCAGTGCATTGCGCACCACCAGGCCTTTGATCTTTTGCGACTCCTCTAAATTTCCGTGCACTTCTCCCTTTTCACAGTCCAAACTCCCCCTTCTGAGTTTCGGCTGGATATGGGGTTTCGTGTCGTAGGGTAAGGAGGGTTCAATGCCTTTGAGAGTCTCTGTCTCCCTCTCATTAGAGAAAACCAGCCAGGCACTCCGGCACCCACTCTCTCCACGCGCGCAGCTCAGTACCTCAGCTTTTTGCAGCTCCTCTGGGTCTCTGTGAGCCCCTCTCTTTCCTTCTAGTTGTAGAACTTACACTCAGCCAGCTTTCCTGTGGTTCTGGATGATGTCCGTTCTGTCTTTTAGTTGTAGTTTTGAAATTGTTGTGCGAGGCAGCAGTGTAGGTGTGTACCTATGCCGCCATCTTGGATTCTCCTCTGATTCTTTATATTTCAAATTTTTGACTTGATTCTTGCCTTCCTCTAGTCTGCTGTTAGGCCTCTGTATAATTTTTTTTATTTCAGTTAATGTATGTTTAATTTCTAGGTGGTCCTTTTTCATCTCCTCTTTTTTATAAATTAAATCTTTATTATTCATTCATCTCCTCTTGAATATCCTAAATTTATCCATCTTTTCTAGCAAATTTTTGAAAAACCTTATAACCATGGTTTTGTACTTTATATCCAGTCATTTGTTTTCCTCCTTTTCTTTTGTTTGTGACCTGTTCTTGTCTCTGCATATTTTGCTGCTTCCCTGAGTTGGTAGAGTAGCTTTGTGTGCTAGGTGTCCCATATGACCCAGTAGCTCTGCCTCCCCAGTTACCTGAGGTGGACACTCTTGGTGCACCCCTTTGTGAACTGTATGTACTGTCTTATTATACTTAAGTCTTGATTGTTGTTGGAGATGGGCTCTAGGGAGGAAGGAGGAATGTTCCTGGTAGGCAGGTCATAGGAGAGACTTTGGATTTTGTTGTGAGATGTGAAGCCATGAAGAATTCTGAACAAGTGTCCATTTTTAAAAGAAAATGGCTGGGCCTACCTGGTGTTGCTCAGTGATTGAGCATCGACCCAGGAACCAAGAAATCTTTGTTCAATTTCCAATCAGGTCACATGCCCTGGGTGCTGGCTCAATCCCCAGAAAGGGGATACAGGAGGCAGCTAAGCAATGATGTTTTTCTCTCAACAGTGTTTCCAGCTTTATCCTTTTCCTCACTCTCTAAAAATCAGTAAAATATATATTAAGAAATAAAAAGAACATGGCTGATGTGGGGAGAGTTGGCTGTGGGAAATGTGTGGGTGCTGCCATGTGTGGAAGTGGTAAGGCCACTGCAATAAGCCAGGCCAAGAACAAGAAAGACTCTGGCATGAATCAGGGCGGTGGTGTGGGAAGAATGTGATAAGGAGTGCTCAGATTCCAAATCAATTTTGATGGTAGAGCTGTGAAAACTTGCTGTGGGGTTGGGGAAGGAAAAGAGGAAACTAGGGTGACTGCTTGTGGCCCAAGCTTAGGTGAATGGTGGTTTCGCTTCCTGAGATGGGAAACAGTGGGTTTGGGGCTCGAGGGCAGTTTGGATATGATAAACAGGAGATGCTTAGTTTACCTCACTGACAAGTTGACATGGGGTTAGGTTGTGGATACAAATGTGGCAATCAGTTTATTGTTAGAACACAGGTACTGAGAGATTAGGGTAAGACATTTAAAAAATAAGGTATTTGAGCAAAACTTTGAAGCATGAGTATGATTTCCAAAGGCAAACAATAGGAAAATAAAAAAAATTTTTACATCCATGTCTCACATTCTTTTCCCCTGGCCTATTGTTGAATTTGTTCATGGGGCTTCAGACCTGGTTGATAACCTTTTTTCACTACTAAGCTACTTAGGTTCTTTCCTGAAAAGGAAGCCAGAACAGATTATTAATAACTGATAAGCAACCAAATTCTGTTATTCCTCAGTGTTTACAAATTGAAATTTTAAGTTGGGCCCTAGAGATGAGGAATGTGCAATGTGTTTTGCTTCACGCTGTGAATTGGGATGTGTTGATTTTGGTGTGGACGTTTTCGTATGCTGTCTATCATCTCTACAGAGCAGTCAACATTTTGGGGCAGTTTTACTTCTATTGATAGTGACTTTATTATGTACTTGACTCAAACTGTTAATTTATTCAGTAAAGTTAAAATCACATCTGCCGTATTGAGAAATTGGGACTTTTCTTTTCTCTCACATTAGTCATATCCCTCACTGGTATCTGTCTTGACTCCTGCTTTGTCTGAAACACACACACACACACACACACACACACACACACACACACACCCCAAAACCAGTCATGCTTGCCATTCTCCTATTTAGATAGAATTTTATTTGAAGTAAAATATTGCTTATCTTTTTATTTTCATGATAACTATAATCATAAATTCTATACAAATTTTGATTAAATAAAGAAAAATTACTAGATGTTTGTTAAATTTAGTGGGGTAAAAATTGTGCATTGAAAAAAACTCAGTTTATTAAGTAGTCTAAGATCCTTTTAGAGCTGATATATAAAATTCATACCAGTCAGGTATGCTTACCTTAAAACAATCTTAACCTATCTACTATCATTTGTCTTTGTGCTGAAAAGGGATAAAATGTATATATGAAATGTCAAGCCTTGTATTATACTTTCAGCCATTTTCTATTTAGAAAAGGGGTTGCATTAAAGAAGAATAGTCATAGTATTTACTCTAGGTGGGTAAAGTCTTTTAGTCTTCAAAGTTCTTATAATAGATTTGGTCAAAATTTTAGGCTTGTATTTGTTTTGAATTAATAAGACCACTACTGCTCTATACTCAATGTAGACACCTTGGTTTTCAACAATTACACAATTCCACATCCCAGTATTTTATATATACAAGGCATTCTGGGCAAGTAGAAGCGTCTTTAAAAAGAACATTGTCTGTCCTGATCGCATTTTAGTTTGAAGCATCCATCTTATATAAAAACTGCTGTTTGACATTTTAACCCTGCTATTTTGGCTTTTGTAAATGTTTGCTTGCTTAAATAATAAGGAAAATAAGACTACTCCCATTCCAGAGAAGCCGTTACTATGCCCCAGACAGAGCTGTCAGTGCTGACACCAGGCCAGGCCTTGAGATGTGGTCTCATGGCCCCTTCCCAGCACATAGGCTTCTTTCCCAGAAGTCTCACTCCAAATTTGGGAGACAAAAGAGCTAGGAAAAGTATAAATAGAAAAGGTTTTCTCTATGTGGGGAGTGGGGGGGTCAGAATTTGAAAGGCGTATTTTTCTCTGGCCCTGCCCTTAATAAAATGTAACTCCCTTTCTCTAAGCATGGCTTGATTTTTTTTTTTTCCGGTTTTCTGTAACAAGTTCAGTGGTTGAGTGTCAACCTATGAACAAGGAGGTCATAGTTTTATTTCCAGACAAGGCACATGCCTGGGTTGTGGGCTCCATCCCTCGTGTGAGACATGCAGGAAGCAGCAAATCAATGATTTTCTCTCATTGTTGATGTTCTGTCTCTCTCCCTCTCTATTCCTCTCTGAAATCAATAAAAAAAATATGTATTTTAAAAATAAGAACATTGTCTGGATCTTATGTAAACTACAGTTAGCTTTGTTTATTTGGAAAAAAAATTTAAATGCTGAAAAATACGGATAATATAATAAACACCACAATACAAAATAACTGTCAGTAACTTATTATATTTTGTTGTAAATCTTTAATAAAAAAATTTCACTGAGAATGTAAAGATATGTCTGCCCTCCTTATCTGCCCCCTCATTCCCCTCTCTTTTTTACCCTCCAGAGGAATTTAGTGAGAACCATTTCATTTTTTGAATATATTAATTAATGCAATATTTTGGCATATTGGTATCCATCACTTAACATGTTTCTGAGACTCATCTATTTTTGAAATATAGATCTAGTTCATTCTTTTCAGCTGTATGGTACTTCATAAGAATTTAACACATTTATTATTAATGAGTTCTTTATTCTGAATGACAATTGCTTATCTGTTAAATGACAATTGCTTATCTGTTAACATAAGCTACAAGTAAGTATCTTTTAGTTTCCTTGGCTGTTCTTTGCTGTCTAGCTTTATGTCTTTTTTTGGGTAGTTTTCCTGAGTTTGATCTTGGGTCTTTCATAGCCCTTCCCATTCACTGGATATTTATTTATTATTTATTTATTTATTTATTTATTTATTTATTTATTTAATATTTTTATTGATTTCAGAGAGAGAGAGAGAGATAGAAACGTCTAAGATGAGAGAGAATCATTGATTGGCTGCCTCCTGCACGCCTCCCACTGGGGATAAAGCCTGCAGCCTGGGCATGTGCCCTGATTAGGAATTGAAGCATGAACTCCTAGTTCATAGGTTGATGCTCAACCACTGAGCTACACTGGCCAGGCCACTCCCTGGATTTTTATGCTGCAATTGAGTGCCTTGCGATCTAGTTTTCCCACCTGTGTGACAGACTGAGTTTTATTTCTTTCTGCTCCAAAGTAACTAGGAAGTTGGTGATCTGAAGAAGCAGTCTGAAAGGTTGGGGCAGGCTATTTCAATCAGGCTGGTTTCTAGTGTGCCTTTAATGGCATCATTAGTGAGTATTTTTGGTGTTGATTTTTCTTGCTATGATAATGGGTGTGATGTTTCTCAGTTGCCGGCTGTCTCTTGAAGATATCATGGAGGTTGCTTTATTAATTTAGGATACATTATTCTAAGATTTCTTCAGGAAAGTTATATGTCTGTGTGAGGGTTCTTTATGTGTGGTTATTTCAAAATAAGAGCTACACAATTAGGCTTTCTACTAAAATATCGGAATCCAATGTTTGCCATTAAAAACACATTGGTTGCAAAGTTTTATTTGTTTCTCAAGCATCAATTTAATGTGTAAGCTACCAATTCAATCAAGAAAATAGATTAAAAAAAAAACACACAACTTCTTACAGTATCCTTACTCTTGAATTCATGGCTATTTAAAGAGCATGCCCTCTCTGAATTTCTGTTACTAGGACTTTTTCTTCTTCATTTTTTCGAAGGGAAACTTTTAACAAAATTATCATAGACTAATAATGATAAAAGCATTATTGACACAAAAGAACATTTTAAAAATATTCAAACTATGTACAAACAGCAAAAATTTACTATGACTTTAGATCCAAGTTGTGGACTAAGCATCTGTTCATAAGAAATATGCAGAGTCAGAGTTGAATTGCCTCTCAGGAATCTGGTGTTCATTCACACTGCACACCCTTTTATTATGGAACAGTTGCACTGTTCTAGGCTCTGGGCATCCAGGGAAGAATGGGACAAGAATAGTGAAAGTTTACTGTAGATGGGAACAAATGAAATTGGATTTGATACTAAGTCCTGTGCTGAAGATGGAAAGTATGATAATGCTGGTGAGGGGGAAACAGTTGTCTCAGTGATCGATCATTCACCTAGAACTGGTTGTGCATGCAGGAGGATGCATGCAGGAAGAATAAAACCATTGCTCAAAATAGAAGGATGGCATGGCCATCCTTTCATTAATTCAGCTGATTTACTGAGAACCTGCTCTTTGTTTGATAGTGTTCTGGATGCTGATCATATAGTGAACAAGAGAGACAGAAAAGTATCTGTGTTCATGGAGATTCTATTCTGGAAAGGGAATCTGTCCTATCTAATAAAAGAGAACTGCAAATTGACTGTACCTCCACTACACCCATAAGCTACGCCCATGAGCCAATTAGGAGCAAGTATGCAAATTAACCCAACCAAGATGGCTGCGGCCACAGAGAATGCAAGAGGGAGGCTTGGGTTGCCCAGGCGAGGGACAAAGCCAAGCTTTCCACACACCTGGCTGGCCTAGGCTTCTGCATAAGGCTACAAAGTTTCAATTAAAGAAGATAAATAAATTCCAACAGAAATGGCTACTGCTGGGGAGAAACCAAGATGGCGGCATAGGTGAACACCTGAACTGCTGCCTCACACAACAATTTCAAAACTACAACTAAAAGACAAAGCAGACGTCATCCAGAACCATAAGAAAGCTGGCGAAATGGAAATTCTACAACTAGAAGGAAAGAGAGGGGCTCACAGAGACTCAGAAGAGCTGCAAAAAGCTGAGGTACGGAGATGCACATGTGGAGAGAGCAAGCAGCAGAGTGCCTAGCTGGCTTCCTCTGGCAGGAGGGATACAGAGACTCCTGACTGCACTGAACTCCTTATCCGACTGCACTGAACCCCAGTTCTGAGTGAAACATATGGGGGACGTCTGGACTGTCATGAAAAGGGAGGAGTGCACAGAAATTTAGGGAAGCCGCGAAAGGGCAGAGGTCTGGAGGCGCACACAGCACTGTCCGCACAGAGGACGAACTGCTGATTGTCCCACTGGCTTGCTTTAGTGGGCAGGAGACAGAGCCTCCCAACTGTGCTGAACTCCACTTCTGACAGCACTGAACCCCAGTTTCAGGCGAGACCTTGGGGACTCAGACTCATACGGGTCCCAGATCGCAAGGGAACTGGAAAGGCAGAGGTCGAGAGACACGAGTGCACGTGTGTGCACAAAGAGGGCTGCAGCGATTACCGAGAAACACTTGAAACCCAGGGGCCACCTAGTGCAGGGTTACCGGAAGCCAAGGCTGTCTGCTCAGCTGTGAACTCCACCTCAGCCAACCTCAACAGAGAGGCTTTTGCAGTTTTGCAAGTCTTATATCATAAGGCTGACTCCAGCCCAGAAGTTCTCCTAGCATAGTGAAAATGGGGAGACAAGGAACAGATCACAAATGAAAGAAATGGAGGAAAACAAATGACTGGATGTAGAGTTCAACACCACGGTTATAA
Organism: Lasiurus borealis; assembly: GCA_004026805.1. Classification (NCBI taxonomy): domain Eukaryota; kingdom Metazoa; phylum Chordata; class Mammalia; order Chiroptera; family Vespertilionidae; genus Lasiurus; species Lasiurus borealis. The sequence goes on from PVJN01023249.1 coordinate 31,750, forward strand.
GGTTTTTCAAGAATTTCCTAGAAAAGATGGATTAATTTAGCGAGACCCAAGAATAGATGAAAAATGACTAATTAGAAATTAAACATACACTGACTGAAATAAAAAATATTATACAGAGACCTAACAGCAGACTAGAGGAAGGCAAGATTCAAATCAAAGATTTGAAATACAGTGGTACCTCGAGATATGAATTTAATTTGTTCTGTAACCTTGAGGTGTGGGAAACTGGTGGGTCGTGTGCAGCTGGCTGATTCGCGCGATTACTCCTATCTCAAATATTGCTTGTATTTCAAAGCAAAAATCGAGCAGAGAGGAGCCAAGATGGCGGCATAGGTAAACACCTACACGGCTGCCTCGCACAACAATTTCGGAACTACAACTGAAGGACAGAACAGACATCATCCAGAACCACAGGAAAGCTGGCTGAGTGGGGGTTCTGCAGCTGGAGGGAAAGAGAGGGGTTCACAGACACCCAGAGGAACTGCAGAAAGCTGAGGTACGGAGACGCGCGCGCTGGGAGAGCGGGAGCCCGAGTACCTGGCTGGCTTTCTCTGACGGGAGGGAAGCGGAGACTCCCAACGGCATTGAGCCCCTTATCCTACGACACTAAACCCCAGACCCAGCCGAAACTCATACGGGGGGAGTTTGGACTGTGAAAAGGGAGAAGTGCACGGAAATTTAGGGGA
>PVJN01023250.1:0-31805 GCA_004026805.1 Lasiurus borealis
CTAGTGAAGTTCTATTTCACCTTTTAGGTCCTTGGTTTTGCTCCAAATGACTCTTATCTTTCTTCAACCAGTGAGCCAACTAGAGTAGATTGTACTTACAATGATGGTAGAGCAACAAGGAAGCCGGTAGATGTATAGAAGACCTTTGCCGAAACCGGTTTGGCTCAGTGGATAGAGTGTTGGCCTGGAGATAGAAAGGTCCCAGGTTCGATTCCGGTCAAGGGCATGTACATTGGTTGCGGGCACATCCTCAGTAGGGGCATGAAGGAGGCAGCTGATCGATGTCTCTCTCTCATCAATGTTTCTGGCTTTCTATCCCTTTCCCTTCCTCTCTGTGAAAAATCAATAAAAATATATTTTTTAAAAAGAAGACCTTTAAGGCCTATGATTGCAACTAAAACAATGTGATTTCCACCCACAGGTCATTGGCCAAAGTCAAGGGACAGGGAGATACTCTGCCCACAATGAGGCCCTTCCAAAGGTATGAAATGAGGATGAGATAAATTAATCATTCATACACAATTTGTCTAAGGTCAAAAATCTACATCATGGCTCAATTAGGATACTAAATCCTGACCCTCCCCGCCCCACATCCCTTGCATCCACAGCTTTCCTCATTAAACAAGCAAGGCATTCAGTGAAGCATACAATACATATATATTTAAAATATCTCTCTGGAAGATCTCACTGGTTTCGCAAAATTCCCTTTTTGTGGCTCATGAGAAGTCTTCGCATCTTCTTCCCCTTGAACATCTCAAGAATATCCACCGCTTGGAGCTGTTCATTCCCACAGGCAGCCCCTCTGGGAGAGTGCTAATATCCCAGGTGCCCCAGAACTGCGAACCCTCCGGTTGCCAAAGCAACACTGCGTTCCCGGCAGCCTTCAGTCACACTTCTCAGCAGAGCTAGAGTACAATGCAGCCTGGACCTGCCGAGTCAGAGTTTCTCATGAAAACGGGTCCCTAAGTTTGCCCATCTTGCCAGATATTTCTATATAAGTATATTGTCCCTACCCGCAGGTTAAGTCAACGAGGACCCTAGAGGGGGAGTGGGGATGAAAGGGACAAGAGACACAAGGAATGGAGACAAGACAAAGTTCTGATCAAGTCTCGTTTATTCAACAATAGATCGGGGTATTTATGGGGAGGAATGAGGAAGTTAGCGAAAATTCCTAGCCCTAAGGCGAAACGCCTGGCTTTCGGGAGATAGGGAAAGAGATAGGGTTTGGGGTAATAGAAACCTAGCCTGAGGTTAGTGCTAATGTGGCTGGTGCTTACTACTAAATGGCTATCAAGCACAACAAGTTTCCCACAGTATATAAGGCCAGGCCAGGGATCTATATTCAAAAGTCCATTTTCACTCTTCCCTCAGTGGTAAAGCCAATTTCTCTTCCTTCAGCCAAGAATGTTTACGTAGACCACTTTTGTAGATAGAGGTTCACCAGACAGAACTGAAGCGCATTTGAAAGATGAACTCTCAGATCAGCATAAAAAAAAAATACCGTGGCCCAAAAGGAATTCAGCAAAGGTGTGAGTCAGTCATTTCCATTAGGAACGAGAAACTAATGACGAGTAACTGATTTTAGCGACTTGATTTGTACTTCTCCTATTTCCCCTTCGAAATTATTACTTGACATTTTCAATAGTTTCTCAAATGGATTTATAGGAAACTTCTCGGTTTCATGGGGCATAGCTAAGTTCAACTGGAGCATGGAAATCCCATTTAATTTTGCTGAGGATGCATTTAGAACTTGAATATTTCGACTAAATGCTTGTGCGTATCCCCAGCGGTCACTTTTCTCTGCTGAGATAGACCCTCAGCATGGCCGTAAAGACGTAGATGGGATCTCAGCTTTCTCTCTCAGTCGGGAGATCTGCACCTTGCTTTCCTTTAGCTGGAAAAACAAAATGGAAATATGTTAGCAACTGCTTTCCTCCTCAGACACCACTTTGTCGTGAAGGATCTGGCTTGGCTCTTCTTGAATGTCCTCAACCACAAGGCTCTTCTGAGGTTTCCTCTGTCCCAGTGCTGTGTTCTTCTGCCGAACTCTCCTGAAAATCACTATCTTCTCTTTATAAGAGATAAAAAAGAAATTGTATTTTCAAAATATAAAATGACATATATTCTGTGAAGCGTGGTTTTACAAACTGTATATGCCTCCCGGATATTCTGATTTGCCCTCAGAGAAAAGCACTGCTCTCTCTCCCAATCATTTTTCTAAGCATTGTCTTAGACCAGTGGTCGGCAAACTCATTAGTCAACAGAGTCAAGTATAAACAGGACGACGATTGAATTTCTTTTGAGAGCCAATTTTTTTTTAACTCAAACTTCTTCTAATGATACTTCTTCAACATAGACTCGCCCAGGCCGTGGTAGTTTGTGGAAGAGCCACACTCAAGGGGCCAAAGAGTCGCCTGTGGCTCGCGAGCCGCAGTTTGCCAACCACTGTCCTAGACCCTACCAGTGAAGCAATTACTGTGCATGCCTACTCATATCTACTTGGGCCTTTCTATTTCAGTAGACAGATATGACTTGTAGATGTCAAAATCTCATTTCTTTTCCTTGGGATATTCTCTGGCCACAGAAGCCTTATCTGCCCATGGACAAGACAGGCCAATAAATTAATTCCTTCCCTGCCCCCAGCAGTCTTCAACCAACGGGAGGTAGAAATTCGTGTGTAAATACCCAAGCTCCTTTGCTCTTCTGCTAGGAGTACTCTGAGCCATGTATTCTGTACTGGTTCCCAGACTCCTTGGTGTGATTGGACTCTAGTTGCTCACTGTGGAAAGTGGATTGGAAATGCACCCTTTGTTTGCTCCTTCCCTTCCCTGAAACGCTTCATCACTCATCTGACAGAACTTCTTATATGCTCTCACAAATTATTGACACCGAAATTTGTGCCTCAGGGTCTGCTTCTGGTGAAATTAAACCAATTGGACACAATCAAGACATACATCACATCCTGATAAGAGTATCAAGTAGTATACTCTGGACATTTGGGGATATAAAGATATGTAGGATTCAGCCCCTATTCTTATGTTCTTTAGAATCGAGTGCGGGAAGATGGGTCGAAGCATGGCAGCATATTGTCCTTTGATATATATATATATATTTTTTAATATATTTTATTGATTTTTCACAGAGAGGAAGGAAAAGTGATAGAGAGTTAGAAACATCGATGTGAGAGAGACATGGATCAGTCACCTCCTGCATGCCCCCTACTGAGGATGTGCCTGAAACCAAGAGACATGCCCTTGACCAGAATCGAACTTGGGACCTTTCAGTCCGCAGGCCGATGCTCTATCCACTGAGCCAAACCGGTTTTGGCTCCTTTGATATATATTAATAGAGGTGCTGCATAGGGTCTCTGGCCAGTTCCATCACTTTCCAGGTCTGTGACCTAAGTTTTATCATCAGAAAAATGGGGAAAATAATAGCAATTACCCCCATTGTGAGGATTAAGTGAAACAATATATATATAAAATGCTTATACAGTGGTACCTCGAGATACAAGTGCCCTAACATACGAGATTTTTGAGATACGAGCCATTGATCAAGCTATTTTTGCTTTGAAATACGAGCAACATTTGAGATAGGAGTAATCATGTGGATCGGCTGGCTGCACACGACCCACCAGTTTACCAAGACTCTAGCGTCTCATAGTTTCCGATGCCTCAAGGTTACGGAACGAATTAAACTCGTATCTCGAGGTATCACCGTATAGTACCTGGCAAATAGTAATGGTTTAATACTGAGTTCCCAACTCATGTATCCTGAGGTAACCTGCGTCACTATCGTAAATTCACAAGGGTGCAGTAGGATATTTTATCTATCTATATATTTCCAACTTTATTAAGGAATAATTGACAAAATTGTATATAGTTAAAGCATACAGCATGGTGACTTGATATACAGATACATTGTAGAATGATTACCAAGATGAAGATAAATTAAGAAATCCATCACTTTGTTGACTCGTTTATGTATGTGTGTCGGGGGGGTAGGGGTGAGAATGCTTACTATCTACTTCCTGCAAATTTCAAGTATATAATACCACTTTCTTAACGATAGTCACCATGTCGTATTCATCTTCTACCTGAAAGTTTAATCACCTTTGACTAACACCTCTCCACTCCCCCTTTCCCTCAGCCCCTGGTAGCCACCGTTCTACTCTCTGCTTCTAAGAAATCAGCCTTTTAAAAACATATTCTCTATACAAGTGATACCATACAGTTTCTCTTTGTCCGATTCATTTCATTTAGAATAATCACCCCAGGTTCATCCATGTTGCAAATAGCAGAATTTCCTTTTGTTTTATGGTTGAATAATATTTCATTGTGCATGTAGACCACGTTTGCTTTATCCTTTCATCCATCAAAGGACATTTAGATTGCTTTTGTAGCTTGACTATTATGAATAATGCCGCAATGAACATTAGAGTGCAGATGTCTCTTGGAGATTGATTTCTTTTCCTTTAGATATCTACCCAGAAGTGGGATGTATAGGGTGTTTTTAATTTTTGAGGGATAAATGGGGCTACGCAACATTTTTTTGGACACGATGCAAACTATTAGTTTGTTGTAGTTCACAGTTTCGGCATTAGATATGGTGATATTACTTCTGATTACATGATGTCTTTGTGATGCTGGGTCTTCAGCAGCTGCTGCGGTAAAAAGCAAATACCAAGTGAAAAATCAATGGGGAACAGGAAATGAGGGTGGTGGTTTAAGAAATTGATTCCCAGGTTTGAGAAACTGTGCAATGCCCAGCGGGTGCACAATCCCCTTGGGAAGTGACTGTGGTTAATTAAGAATGAAATTTAAAAATAGATGCTTTTGTTTGTGTGCATTATTGCTTTTCAAATGGCTGCTAAGTTTTTAGGATACAAATATTTGAGAAGTGATTTGGCCTTCACCGCTTAGTAAATGGAATTGTTGAGTGTTTCATTTGGCTTAGGGATCCAGTGAAAGAATTTCAAAGACACAGAGTGTTGTGAACTTAGGAAGTTTTGGAGCCTCTGATTTATTATATTATAGCTATTAAGTAGCTAATTGAACGTTTAAAATAATTAAAAATATTTGGCATGTATCAGTCTACTATTTAAAAACCTCAGTGCCTTCGCATGCCTACCAAAACACCACTACATTTCCCAGACCATTATTGCACACCTTCCATAACCCACCAACCTCCAACCTACCTTTTAGATTTACTCTTCTGTCATCAGCATCTAGCTAACCAAAACAGTCACCATTCCCAGAGTTACCACTTCCTCTTTTTTCCAACTTCATTGCCTAAAATACCCTCTCACTTCTTTATGGTATCCTACCAATTCTTCATGAATCCTCAAAGTCCAAAGGAATTCTGTCTCTTCCATTGAAGAAATGTGTCTTTCTCTTCTGTCAGATGTGATTGCCCATGCTCTGGAAATCTGTAGGCACATTATACAACTCTCAGGAGGATTTATCTTGCATTTTCTCTTATTTTATTTTCTCCCCTGCTACATGCAAAGTTCCCACATGATAAAGTTAATTTCTTATACAAGTTTCTATGCCCTGCAATGTTACTACCTGAGTGGATCAGTAGACTGGGTTGTGAATGAAAGAATTTTCAGTAATATATCATCATCAATTAATAGAGTCAATTACATAGTCAATAATTTATAGTCATAAATTACCCAGGAGTTCCATTCAATTAACAATCATTTTACTATTCCATGCCTTTTTAGAATTCTGACATCTCTTGTCATCATATCATGAATTAGAACAAAATGTCTCCCCCTGAAAATTTACTTCTCCCAGTAAAATTTATACTGGCTTCCTTATCAAATAAATATGTCCAAAAATATAAGCATATTGATTATGACATATAACTTTATTTTATATATTATATATGGTATTATATAGTCACATAAGGCAGTGTGCTTATAGAGAAAAATCAAGTCTTTCAACAAAAGATGGAAATTTGCTAATTTTATACAAATATTAGGATCCTATTCATACATCTTGAAAGGAACTGTGGGCCGCGAGGCTGAGGTGGGCACAGGGGCAGGTCTCAGCCCATCCTCCACACCCCTGCCCAGCCTCTCCCACCATGACCTCCAGTCCCCTCTCTGTCAGCAACCCCACTCTCACCACTGCCACCACTCCCATGTGCTGATGGTGCCATCCCCGCTAGCACCCACTGACAGCATGGAATAATTGGGGCCAGCATCAGCAGCAGGTGTGAGAAGTGCTGTCAGCAGATGTGAGTGGTGGCTACTGCCCCAATCACCCCTCAGGAGCAGGGGGAGGTGAAGAAGTCTTCAGGGGCAATTGTGGCTGGCAACTGCCACTCACACCTGCTGATGGTGCTGAGCAATCAGGACCAGTGCTGGGCACCGGCAGTGGGTGTGAACAATGGCTCTGGTACTGGCTATAGGTGGGAGTGGGTCCGACTCTAGTAGTGAGTGCAAGTGGCAGCTCTGGCACTGGCAGTGGGTGCAAGCAGAGCCATTGCTGGCAGTGGGTGGAAGAGGCAGCTGCTTCCCTGATTGACCCTCAGGAGCAGGGGAAGGTGGAGAAGCCATGAGGGGTGATCAGGGCTGGCAGTTACCACTCACACCTGCTAATGGTGCTGAACAATTGGGGCCGGCACTGGGTGCCAGTAGCAGGTGCAAGCAGTAGGCTCCAGCTCTGGCAGCAAGTGCGAGTAGGACCGCAGCATGAGAAAGAAAAGAATTTTCAGAGGCTCGCCCCAATGACAGTGACTAGTGCCCCACCTTGGTCTGGCGCCCCCTGCTCACTTGCTCCATCATCCCATCATGGCCAACACTCATAGCAACTGGTTGTTCAGTTGTTCCACTGTTCAGTCTATTTGCATAATAGGGTTTTATATATATAGACTAGAGGCTGGGTGCATGAAAATTCATGCACTGGAGCGGGGTACCTCAGCCCAGCCTGCCCCCTCTCAGAGTCTGGGAGCCCTCAGGGGTGGGAGGCAACCTGGCGATCAGGGGAGGGCAATGCCCCCATCCTCGAGATTACTTCTATCTCAAATGTTCCTTGTATTTCAAAGCAAAAATCGCTTGCTTGACGGCTCGTATCTCAAAAAATCTCATATGTTAGGGCACTCGTATCTCGAGGTACCACTGTATTTGAATCTAGATAGCAAGAATTCTTATTTAGAAATTCCATGGAATCACAGTGGTATTAAGAGCATGGACGCTGGGCCAGATTGCCCGAGTTTGAAACCTGAGTTTGCTTTGGCACTAATTGTGTAATTGTGTGAGAATTAGAAAATCGCTCTGGACCCTGATCTTTAAAATGAGATGGCTGCTAGTACCTACGTACTAGGGTTCAAAATGGAAAGAGGAGATAGCATTTAGAACAGTGCCTGCTATATAGTGAATACTCAGCAAATGCTAGTTAAAACTCCCATCCCCTCGCCAAAACCGGTTTGGCTCAGTGGATAGAGCGGCAGCCAGCGGACTGAAGGGTCCCAGGTTCAATTGCGGTCAAGGGCACGAACCTTGGTTGGGGGCGCATCCCCAGTAGGAGGTGTGCAAGAGGCAGCTGATCGGTGTTTCTCTCTCATTGATGTTTCTAGCTCTCTGTCTCTCTCCCTTCCTCTCTGTAAAAAAATCAATAAAATATATTTTAAAAAAACAACAACAAAAAACTCCCATCCCCTACCTACACGTGTTCCCATGTATTAATACACTTGAAAGGACCCAGAGCTCAGAGTGAGAATTTAAGGAGCCGGTGGGTCCAGCTGATGCTCAGCAGCGGTTCTATCTAAATAAAAACGTTAGCCCTGCTTTGTGTATATCCTCGTCTCTGAGGCAGGGTGAAAAGCATCTTCCGAGTACAGCCTGCATCGCTTCTGGATTGCCAACGAGCCTCTCCTCCTTCTTTCTCTGATCTGATTGTTTTCACCCGAACCCTGTTTTTCATTGACGCTTTTAAAGTATTGTTAATGGAGTTCTGTCCTCTGACCATGTGAAGTCACCGCGTCTCAGACAAAACGCTTCAGAAGTCCATAAACATCATCGTCCGCACGGCCCGCTCGGGGTTACTAAGGTCCCTCCTTTTATTTATTTATTTTGGATGTTTGACAACGAGGCCTGCTCTACTGCCGCCATAATTAGGTGTCATCCTTAAGTGAGCCTCGCAGCTGGGGAGGCGTGGGGGGGGGGGTGTCTGATCTCTCTCAAACGCGGGGTTCCCACGTCGTCAAGCCTTTGACCGAGGAAAAAAAAAAGGAAGCACAGTTGAGCTCTTGTCACCGCTGGGAACCAGCGAGTCCTCGCTGCTCTGCATCTGAAATTACTTTGATATTAAAGAAATGTGACTGCAGACATGACACAGGAACTCGGCATCCTGTTTACCTCCCCAGAGGCGAAAAGCAAATAAAAACTCAGAAGAGCGGAAAACGCAGGACACGGTGACCAAGGAAGAACTAGAAATCACGGCTGCTGGACTCCCCATGTTTTTCCCCCTAGTTTTTCGGCTCCCCGGTTACTTACCCCCGCCTTCCGCTCCCCTGTGCTGCACCACATCCTTTCTGCTTCCTGGCTGTCCATTTCCCCTCCCAGGGAAACACCAAGGTCTGAGTGTCTCTCTACTTCCACCCTGGGTCCACTGAGGAGAGTGTGGCTTAATGGTTAGGCATCCACTTATCGGAACACACACTAGTACCTGTACATTCAGGCCAGTGGCTTCCTTGCCCTATACTTAATTTTCTCAACTTAAAGAGATGAAATACAGTGGTACCTTGAGATACGAGTTTAATTGGTTCCATAACCTTGAGGTGTGGGAAACTATGAGATGCTCCAGTCGCGGTAAACTGGTGGGTCGTGTGCAGCTGGCCGATCCATGCGATGACTCCTACCTCAAATGTTGCTCGTATTTCAAAGCAAAAATAGCTCGTATCTCAAAAATCTTGTATGTTATGGCACTCGTATCTCGAGGTACCACTGTAGTTCTCTGTCACAGGGTGGTTGTCAGTACCCCATGAGGGAAACATATAAAACATATAAACCAACATTGGCTCTTTCTATTCTTGTGTCATCTGCCTTCACCCCTTCTCCCGGATTCTGTACTACTTCTCTAGCAATTTAAAGAAAACGTTGGTTAAGAGAAACAGAAAGGTGAATGTTAACAGTAGCTTTCTGGTTGGGGTGGCGGGGGTGGCAGGGGAATGGGACATTGAGCTGTGGTTGAGGAATAAGAATTTCTGTCTAAGGCTCTAGAACCATCATTGGAGCCTGTATAATTCATACAGAAAACGAAGGATTTAAGCAGAGCTGGTTCTACTTTTTCTGACACCTGTGATAAAGGGCCCCCTTTAGCACACAGTCTTAAAAATGAATTTGGACTGAAGATTGACCTCAGATGTTTTAGCTTCTGTAGGACACAAACAGAACTTAAAATATACTAGTATGGCCACGAGGAGAAATAAGAATGGGTGAGAGGGAAGGTAGTTTAATAATAATAAAAAAAGCAACTCAGTTCATTTCCCCGCTGAATCTAAGAGACATTTTCCTACACTGACAGTCCGATGGCCAGTGTGAAATTGGTTCCATCCCAAATCATTTGGGCTCCGTGGCACTTTATTTTATTTTTAAAAATATATTTTATTGATTTTTTACAGAAAGAAAGGGGAGGGATAGAGAGCTAGAAACATAGATGAGAGAGAAACATTGATCAGCCGCCTCCTGCACACCTCCTACTGGGGATGTGCCCACAACCAAGGTACGTGCCCTTGACTGGAATGGAACCTGGGACCCTTCAGTCTGCAGGCCAACGCTTTATCCACTGAGCCCAACCAGTTTCGGCCTCCATGGCATTTTAGCTTGGGCCTCTGGTTAATGTGGAGAAGAGGACATGCCTGTTTGAATGGCTAGAAGGCTGGTGCCACCATTCTGGAATGCTCCACTGATGCCAGCCAGTCAAGGCTCAGAGACACATGTGCTGGCATTATTAATCCTGTTAACAGTAAACTAAGCTTTTAATAGTGGAGGATTTAAAACATCCCAAATAGATACCCTTCACCTAGCGCCAACCATTACCCATGTAGAACCAAGCTTGGATCCTTTGTCTCTACCTCCTTCTCTACTTGCCAGGTGATTTTGAAGCAATTTCTGGCTATCTTATCATTTCATCCGTAAGTATCTCAATAAGCTCCTTTGACACAGAGGGTGGCAAACTCTGGCCTGGGAATCAACTTCCTGTTTCATCAATAAAGTTTATCGCAATGCATCATGCCCCTTTGTTTACTGTCTATTGGCTGCCTCCCACAGAAACGCTATGGTCCACGAGGCCTGACCTAATTACTATTTGCCTTATTAGAAAAAGTTTGCCGACCCTTGCTCTAAAGGATAAGGACTTTTAAAGGCATAACTACATCCCCTGACCAGTTTGGCTCAGTGGATAGAGCGTCAGCCTGTGGACTGAAGGGTCCCAGGTTTGATTCCAGTCAAGGGCATGTACCTTGGTGCAAGAGGCAGCTGATCGATGTTTCTCTCCCATCGATGTTTCTCACTCTCTATTCCTCTCCCTTCCTCTCTGTAAAAAAATCAATAAAATATATTTTTTTAAAAAGACATAACTACAGATGGCATTATTACACATCCAAAATTAATAATTTGCTATACAGTAACTTAAAATTGTTTAGGACTTCATACCTTTTAATATGCCTTCTCATTTGTTATCTCACTTGAATCTCAGTATCATTAAGGAAAACCTTAAAGTCCTTCAAATCCCTGTTATAGCAGAAAGAACAATATAAGCAGAGAAAGTTTTAAAGTGATTTCATCAAAGACAGGCAACTAATAAGCCATTTGAATAAAATCCTGCTTCTGCTCTATTGTGGCAGGTAGGAAGAGAAGCTTGAATTCTACCGGATGCGAACAACCAACTCCCTGTATATTTCTCCGTCGTCCCAGTTCAAGAGTATTTGACTTGAAGAGCCCGGTATGGGATCTATATTTCAGAATGGCTCAGAGTTAATTTAGGGTGAGCCTTGTTCAGGCAGTAAAAAGAAGAGTTTTTATATCGAGTGAGAGTTCCTGCGGAACCACTCAGAGTTTGAAGTGCTATATTGGCATCTGGAGAAAAATCTACTTACTGGTAAACCAGTTTCCTAGAATCTTCCTCAGAGGAGAACACGGTGTATTATCTTCCAGGCTGGAGGGAAAGGGCGAAATGTGAGGTGCGGAGAAGTACTTCAATCCCCGGAGTCTGAGAGTGCACCCTAGCTTTTTTCTTCTCCCATAAAGCTGTCCGAAAGCAAAATAAAAGCCGGGCTTTCTCCTGAGAAAGCTGATGGCGTTTTTATGGGTCTACCCGAGAGATGAGACTCCGCCTTTGGGGAGAAAAAAATCCAAGAGACCACATAAAGGGGAGAAATAGTCGCAGAAAGTCCCATTGTACTGCGGAAACGAGGAGAAGATTTGTTTCCATCTTCACACGGCCTGAAAGTCTGCCCCGTCAAAGGTCATTTCTGAAGCAGTGTCCAGATTGCTTAAAAGGAGAGCTTGTTTGTGTTCATAAACCGGCCTTCTCTAACGTGGCGTCCTAGTGAGCCGACGAACTCCTTGAGGATGGAATCATTGCTTGTTAAGTTTTGTACATCTACACAGTGGAATTCTATGCTGCCATCAAAAAGAAGGAACTCTTACCATTTGCAGCAACCTGGATGGAACTGGAGAGCCTTATGCTAAGTGAAATAAGCCAGGCAATGAAGGAGAAACACCACATGATTTCACTCACTTATGGATAATAAAGAACATTATAAACTGATGAACAAAAAGATAGATACAGAGGCAGTAAAGCATCAAACAGACTGTCAAACTACAGCGGGAAGGTTAGGGAGAGGTGGGGGAGATAAGAGATCAACCGAAGGGCTTGTATGCATGCAGATAAGCACAACCAATGGACACAAGACACTGGGGGGTGAGGGTATGCCTCGGGGGGGGGGGGGCAATGGGAAGATATGTATACATGTAACACAATAACAAATTAAAAAAAAAAAGTTTTGTATGTCCAGAGCCTAAAACTGTGTCTAGCACTTGATATAAGCGGTGTTCAATGGTCCTTACATATGTTAACATCATTACTTTCGGTTGAGCAGTCATATTTCTAGTTATTAAAAAGGAAGTTTTTCCCTCAGATAATAACATTACAGCGGAGAATCCTGGCAGACACCACCTTAACCACGTGGTCGAAGTAACATCACTACTGATCAACCACGTGGGTATCATGCAGCCTGCATGTGGCTAAAAATAGCTCCAATGATATCCATGCCCTGGTCCCTGTGACTGTGTTAAATGGCACACATCATGTGGCAAAAGGGACGTCGCAGATGCAGTTGAGATGGGGCCAAGAGTCCATCTGAGGGGGAGGCAGAGAGAGATCTGAGTTTGGAAGAAGAGACGGCAATGTGATGACAGTAGCAGAGATTGGAGCGATGAGACCACTAGTCACGGAACGGTGGGAGGTCCCAGCAACTGGAAGAAGCAAGGAACAGTTTTCTCTGGAGCCTCCAGAAGGAACGAGGCCTGCCAGCACCTTGATTTTCGCCCTGTGAGACTCAGCTCAGACTTCTGGCCTTCGGACCTGTAAGAGAATACATTTCTGTTGTTGTGAGCCACTGAATGTATGGCCATTAATTACAGAAGCGAGTAGTATATTCCCCTTGATGAGAGAAGAACACATCCCACCTCTATGGTTTTTCCTCCCCCAAATCCAGGTATGCGGTGGCTGGGCAAGAAAATTCAGCTCATTTCTAATATTTTAAAAATACACATATTTTATTTCCGCCTCCATGACTTTTCTAGACTTGGCCACACTTTCTCTCACATCCTCTCTGACCACTTAAGGTTCCACTCTGGTTTATACCAGTTTTCTGTTCTTTCTTTTTTGGTTTATGTATCTTTTGCTGGTTTTCCCTTCTTCCCCTCTCCCTCACTCTACTTGCCGGGTGTTATCTATTGCGACATAACACATTACCATAAACTAGCAGATTAAAACAAAAAACATGTATGAACGCACTGTCTCTGTGGGTCAACAATTTGGGTATGGCTTGACTGGCGGTTCTGTCTCTTGAGATTATATTCAAGATGCCAACCGGCGCTTCGGGCATCTGTGAAACTTTGAGGCTGGAGGATCCATTTCCAAAATGACACACCAGCTGTGGACAGGAGGCCTCGGGTTCTCACCACATGGAGGTGTCCTGGGGTCACTTGAGCGGTTGACTTTCCTCCAAGCCAAATCCCTCCCTGCCTCCCCCTCGTATGGACTCTTGGCCCCCTATCATAATCTGAGTGGCCAGGTCATTATGATCTCTGATCCCAGCGAGAACGCATGGAGGAAGTTGCAATGTCCCCTGTCACCTAAGCTTGAAAGGTCCCCATTGTCACTGCGCTCTCGTGCTATTTGTTAGGAGCCAGTCGCTCCGTGCAGCTCCCATCCCAGGGAAGGGAAATGTGTGTCCACCTCTGGAAGGAAAGAATAGCAAGAGCCCGTGGCTGTTTTTAGAAGCCACCACACCAGGTGTTTTCTTCATCTTCGGTCTGCCTGCGAGTTTGTCTTGCCCTGCAGGCTATTTCTGGCCACCTCTGGGTACTGCAGCTTGGGGAGGCTCGGAATGAAACGTGCCTCGCAGTAGACTCGCCCCCCTCTCTTCCCTAAGTTCCCACGACCAGGCACAGAGTGTTAAGAAAAGAGAAGGAGCCGAGACCGGTTTGGCTCAGTGGATAGAGCGTCGGCTTGCGGACTGAAAGGTCCCAGGTTCGATTCCGGTCGGGGGCATGTACCTTGCTTGCGGGCACATCTCCACTGTGGGGCGTGCAGGAGGTGGCTGATCGATGTCTCTCTCTCATCGATGTTTCTAACTCTCTATCCCTCTCCCTTCCTCTCTGTAAAAAATCAATAAAATATATTTTAAAAAAAAAGAAAAAAAAAGAGAAGGGGGTTTGAAATGATCCCAGCGTTACCGGGTCTGGAATCACTGGAATCATCCATCTCCTTTGCTCCTGCTGCGGCACTAACATTTAACATCTGGGACTCTTCTCCAGCAAGAGATGCGGCCATGTTTTCGGCAGCTTCTCCACAGCGCCGGCACACATATGATGCTGAAACCATGCTCAGCACCCGCTGACTCTCACTGTCCGACCTTCTCCTCCAAGGCTAACATCACGTGATCTTTGGTTAGCCTGTCCCTATACCTTTAAGCCATTTAGCCTTCTGGTCCTCAGCACTCCTCTGGATTATCTACCTCTGTGCCTTCAGATTGCAGCTCTCCTTTCCGTTGACTTCTTCACGTTGCCTTGTTTGTACAGTGAACTTGAGATGCCCCAAACCAGATTCATCAGTTCCCTCCGGAGAAGCTTCCCCGTTGCCCTCGCTCTTGATTCTGGGAGTTAATGAGCCTAAAAAAAAACAAAAAAAGAATCCACCGTCTTGGGTTTCTCCATTGCCTACATTCCCTCCACTTGTCATGGGACTCTTGTGTGGGTCTGATGGCACAAAGAGCTTCCGTCTGGGACAACCCCCAGCCTCTGTCAGGAATATCAAAAAAGTCCCGAGTGGCTCTTCATTCCAGTTCACGTTGGTCTGGTTGCTCGTTCCGCTCTGAACTTGAGAGTCCGGTCTCTTATCGGTTCTCAGTTCCGGCCCTGGTTTCTTCACCTTTTCTGCCAGATCTCCCCAATGCGCGCATCAGCACTTTTCAATCTTTAATGTTCATGTCAATTTATCGTGATAAAATGCAGATTATGATTTAGGAGGGGTGGGGTGGGCCTGAGGTTCTGCATTTCTAACAAGCTCTTGGGTGATTCCCAAGCTGCTGACTCAAGGACCCTACTTTGGGTGGAAAGAGGTCATCGCAGCAATCTTCTAGATGTTTCTCTTGCTCACTCTCTTCCTCCGCAGAAGGAAAAGCACAGGCACTATCATGTTGCCATGGTCTCTGGATCGCATACTGTCTGCATCGCTGGTCCCCACTATCCACCTCCTGGAGAAATACTGGTTCTTGGGTTCCATCCCTGAAGATTCTGATCCAGTAGGTCTGGGGTAGGGCCTCCGGATCTGTATTTGAAAGAAGCATCCCAGACAAATCTGAATGATTTCTTAAAGTCAGCATCACACAGGCTAAAAAGTTCAACGAAAGCCTTCATGTCGAGTCTTCCCCAGCTGACTCAATCTCATTTATTTCTCATTTATGACTTCCCTTAAAATCCTTCTTCAAGGCAGACCGACTCTCAAACAGACCCAGAATATACCCTTCTCTTTGCTCTGGTTCCAGTGACAAATTCTACCCGCTCTATCAGAATTTTGGATGCCCACATGCACTCACTGTCGCTCTGCCATGTACACTAACTATTGGAAGCCATAGTGCTGTGCACATAGCTGGTGGGAAGAGACTTTCTGTCCACTGTGTCTGGTCCCGTCGAGTCTGCCTCTTCTCCCAAATTCTACCAAGCCATTGCCTCCTCAGAGTCAAGTCCCACAGAAAATGCTCTTTTCTGGAAGAATGGAAAATGTGACTCGTTTGACTGAAATAGAACGAGAAGTGACACCCCTTCCCTGTCACATCAGAAAGGACGCTGAGTCACGCTCCGATTCTCTTCGGAAAATGAAATCCCTGAGGACAGGGGCTTTGTATTCTATTTGTTCTATGTTCTTTTCATAAGTCAAAGGCGTATCATGCTCACCGCTAAATAAAGAGCTCAGTAAATGTCTAAATATTTCTTGGGCTCTGCTGGAAGGTGACACATACGAGTGTGGAGAGGAAGAGCCATTGCAGCCAATTAGTTGAAATGACATCAAAATTCTCTAATTAGGTTTTCGAGACATCCTTGCTCCCGGAAAATAGGAGGTGTTGAACCTCAATATGTCTTCACTCCTGAAATACCATTAGAACGAGTCTCGGGGGCTGTGGTACACATAAGGCTACCACCAGCCTGGACAAGTATCTGTCAGTGTCATTTAACTTACATGGGAAGAGACACGAAGGGCCTTGTTGGATTTAAGAAGTGAGACGG
Source organism: Lasiurus borealis (assembly GCA_004026805.1). NCBI lineage: Eukaryota > Metazoa > Chordata > Mammalia > Chiroptera > Vespertilionidae > Lasiurus > Lasiurus borealis. The sequence goes on from PVJN01023250.1 coordinate 16,025, forward strand.
ACTCAACGTAGAGGGGGAACTAAAGAAATAACAGAAGCGACACCCAGAAGTCCTCTTTGTGAAGCAAAAATATGCCCTCTGGACCAAACTTCCTTTTTTAAATATATTTTATTGCTTTTTTTACAGAGAGGAAGGGAGAGGGATAGAGAGTTAGAAACATCGATGAGAGAGAGACATCGATCAGCCGCCTCCTGCACACCCCCTACTGGGGATGTGCCTGCAACCAAGGCACATGCCCTTGACCGGAATCGAACCTGGGACCTTTCGGTCCGCAGGCGAACTCTCTATCCATTGAGCCAAACCGGTTAGGGCTGGACCAAACTTCTTAAGACAAAAACACGATCCATCACAATCTCACCCAAACCTGCCTCTAGCTGCATTTCACACTGCTCCTTCCCCACTCCCTCTCTTCCAATCTGGACGGCCTTTCCAGACTTGTAACTGTCTTCTGCTCAGTGCCACGCTCTTTCCTTTATGCCTGTGTCCCAGGAACGTTCTATTTTCCCTGTTCAAACGGTTCTGCCAAACACTTGACCTTTAAGATCAAATGGCCCCTTCTCTAGAGAAAGGGTAGTTGCTTCGTCCTAGAGGGGGTATGGCGTCTTTTTTTTTAAGAAGCCCCAGTGTATTTCTATTTAAATAATACTCCAGGAACTTTCAGAAGGTCAAAAGGCTTAAAGATATCAGGTTTAATATGATATCATAGCCAGGTGCTTGCTGTTGCTGCCTCCGTTTCAAAATTCTCAAGATGACCCTGGGCAGTTAACTGCCTCGCTAATTCTTCTAGCTCAAGGGTGGTGAACCGCCAAAACCGGTTTGGCTCAGTGGATAGAGCGTCGGCCTGTGGACTGAAAGGTCCCAGGTTCGATTCCAGTCAAGGGCAGGCACATCTCCAGTAGGGGGCGTGCAGGAGGCGGCTGATCGATGTCTCTCTTTCATCGATGTTTCTGACTTTCCCTCTCCCTTCCTCTCTGTAAAAAAAAAAAAGTCAATAAAATATATTTTAAAAAAAAGAGTGGTGAACCCCTTTGAGTTTTGGCATGATTCATACAAAGCTATCCCTCCAGTAACGAGGACAAAAAAAAACCACAAAACAAAACAAACAAACAAACAAAAAAACAATGCCAGAAGCAACCATAGTCATTGAGAGGAAGAGAGGTAAATGATCAGAGAAGAAAGCCACCACAGCCATTGTGAGAAGCAAAATTATCAATCCAGCATAGAACAAACAGAATCGTCTGCAGAATCTGTGTGAAAATGCTTTCCGTGTTATTTTTTTTTTTTGAGACCCAGTCCTCTGACTCTGAGCTGAGTAGTTGGGCTCGTGATGGATCTTATAATAAAATGCATCTTCAGGTAATTTTTCTCAAGCCTTTGCAGTGCCTGAGAACTGGTAGATGTTTGATAAATGTGCTTCCAGTAAATGTAGGAGTTGCTGAGGCACCTGTGTGAGTAGGCCCTTTTGCCTATTTTTTTAAAATATATTTTATTGATTTCTTTACAGAGAAGAAGGGAGAGGGATAAAGAGTTAGAAACATCGATGAGAGAGAAACATCGATCAGCTGCCTCCTGCACACCCCCCACTGGGGACGTGCCTGCAACCAAGGTACATGCCCTTGACCGGAATAAAACCTGGAACCTTTCAATCTGAAGGCCGACACTCTATCCGCCGAGCCACACCGGTTTTGGCAAATATATATATTTCTTTATTGATTTCAGAGAGAAAGGGAGAAGAGAGAGAGATAGAAACATCAATGATGAGAGAGCATCATTGATTGGCTGCCTCCTGCACGCCCCCCACTGGAGACCAAGCCCGAAATCCAGGCATGTGCCCTTGGCTGGAATCGAACCTGGGAACCTTCAGTCCGCAGGCTGACGCTCTGTCCACTGAGCCAAGCCAGCAAGGGCTCCTTTTGCCTATTGATCCAAGGTCGATTGCTCTTCTGACTTTCTTGGACTTTCCTAAAGAAAAATCACAATAAAAAGAAAATTACAATTAAAATTTCTCTCAGTCACAGCAGTAATAGTTATAGCAATACCAGCTAATTCTAATTGAGCACTTACTAGGTGCCAAATATGATGAAGTCTTAACATGAATAATTTTGTTTAACTTCACAAATTATCCCCACTTATCAGAGAACGAGCTTGAAGCTTAAGACACCAAATAACTTGCCAGGGTAATACATGAGGAAGCCAGGATTTAATCAGTGTCCATATACTGCATTAATATACACTGAGTGGCCAGATTATGATGATCTCTGAATGCATAATAATCTGGCCACTCTGTGTATATCCTAGATAATTCTATCTAATAAAGAGGGGGGATGCTAATTGATCATCACTCCATCACAAAGATGGCTGCGCCCACAGCTGAGGCCAAGTTCCCATAAGGAGCCTTAGCAAGCAATCATCAGGGACCTGAGGCTACGCCCTTTCCTGCCCCTGTGGGTCTTGACAGGGGACCCCTGCCCTGGCATCAAACTCAGGCTTCACCCTCTGCTCAAATGCCAGGCCAGGGCACCTGAGGCCATACCCCCCACCCAGTGGGGCTTGATGGGGGACCTGAGGCTGCGCCCCCCTACCAATGCTGGTGGGGCTTGACAGGGACCTCAGGCCGTGCCCCCACCCAGTGGGCCTTGACAGGGGATCTCAGGCTGTGTCCCCCTCCTGGCAGGGCTTGACGGGGGACCTCAAGGCACACCCCCTGCCCCAGTCTGGGCTGGGAGACCTCAGGCCATGTCCCCTGTCCTGGTTCAGGGCCAGGGACCTGAGGCTACATGCTCTGCCTGACAAGGGTGGGACTGGCTGGGTCTGGATCTAGCCCAATGTGGGGTGGGAGAGTGGAGGATGGGGGGGAGGGGACAGCCGGGTCTGAATCTCACATGATTTTTAGGTGCATGTGGGTGGGCTGGGACTTGACTCTGGGTCCCATGGTGTGTTCCAGACTCTGACAGGAGTGCAACATCAAACTCTACTGCAGGCCCTTTGGACTTCTGGAAGGAGCATATCAACCATTTCAGGATGGTAACCTCCCACTGGAAATTTCCATGACAACGCAGTCGGAGGCTTTCTTGCGGAGCCCCGGCGTGGTGATCAGTGCAAGTTCTTTTATTCTGTGGACCCTGAAAACAGCCAACCTCCAGTGGCAACACCTGCTGGCAACTGCTTCCCGCGATGTGCCTGCGAAGGCGCTGGTTCCGCGTGCGCCTTGAAGACACACCCTGGTGATGCATTTATCAACTGCTGGCTCCCGCTCTAAGCGCCGATCTAATGGCACCTCCTCAATAGTCTCTCCTGCCACCCTGGCCACCTTCTTATTCTCCCCGCACCTTCGTCCCTCAGTATTCTGCCAGGACGTGCCTCCCTGCGGACCTAAGAGGAAACCTGCTGGAAGACGTGGCGAGCATCCCGTACACAACGGCATCCCCATGGCAATCCGTGTCATTCTGAGGCCCAATGAGAAAAGATCCCCCGAAACCGGTGTGGCTCAGTGGATAGAGCGTCCACCTTCGGACTCGGGGGGGGGGGGGGTCCCGGGTTCGGTTCCGGTCAAGGGCATGTATCCTGGTTGAGGGCACATCCCCAGTAGGGGGCGTGCAGGAGGCAGCTGATGGATGTCTCTCTCATTGATGTTTCTAACTCTATCCTCTCTGTAAAAAAAATCAATAAAATATATTAAAAAAAGAAAATAAATAAAAAAGAAAAGATCCATTTTTTTCCTGGAAAAGATCGCAGAGTTAAGAAAACATCTGGCTCCTGATTGAGTGTCTCCTGGTACAGGCAATGGGGATGGCCTGGCAAAGCCACGGGCAAGAACATGTGTGTGTTCTGCTTCTGGGTTTTCCCAGAGGCAGCGACTGAGGCTTGAAGGCATGTGTCCCGTGCCTGTGTGTCCTCGCTGTATCCCGGTTCAAACAGGCAGTGGGGGGGGGGGCAGGGGGGGGACCCAGCGGGACAGCTTTCACGTCTGTGTGCATTTCATGTGGAGACAGACCTCATTGGGGGCCACTTATTCAGCCTGGCATTCTCATGCATTGGAAGAGATGACAACACAGAGGTGGCTCCGTCGGAGAGAGTGGCCGCGCCTTTGCAAAGTGCCAGCCTCGCACGGACCGCCCCCCCCCCCCAAGGTGCTGCCTCTGAAGTGAGAAGCAGGGCGCCTGGGGAAGCCTGTGGGCGCTGCAGCGGCGGCGGGCAGGGATGGCAGCGGCCAGCAGGGGGCTGGCATCCTCTGCCTATAAGTAGCCCCGCTCCTCCTCAGAAGCCGCCGCCGTTCGCTGGGGAAGCCGGTGACGCGCACGGCATCCCGCCTATAGGATGCCGGGCTTTCTCGGGGCCGTGTTTTCCTACCCACTTTAAACCGCCAGGGTCCCCGGACCGGGCGAGACAGGAAATGCCGGGGGCAAACAGCAGCCCCAAAGTTCTGAGGGAGCCGCCGCGGGGCAGACTCGGACTGGAACGCAGGTAGAAAGAGCGGCTGCGGAGCGTCTTTGATGCTAAGCCCCGTCCGGGCTGAATCTGTCCCTGCGTAGACCAGGGCAGTGCCAGCATCCGCACGGTGACAGGGGTTGGATGCCAGAGTTTATAGGCGCTCAGAGTCTTTATTTTAAAGAAAGATAAAGAGCCTGGCAGAGAGGGAGTCCTCTTCCCCAGCTGCAAAATCAAAAGTTAAGCAAGGGCAGCTGAGGACCCTTTTCAGGGGGAAAGAGCCAAGAGGATGGCTCTCGGTGACTGCCGGCCGCCCAGCGCGTCCTGCAACATCTCCAACCACAGCGCGGACGCCCCCCTGCACGAGGACTGGTTCCAGCCGGGGGTCCTCTATGTCATCCCCGCCATCTACGGGGTCATCATCCTCATAGGCCTCGTGGGCAACATCACGCTCATCAAGATCTTCTGCACGGTCAAGTCCATGCGCAGCGTGCCCAACTTCTTCATCTCCAGCCTGGCGCTGGGCGACCTGCTGCTCCTGGTCACCTGCGCGCCCGTGGATGCCAGCCGCTACCTGGCGGACCGATGGCTGTTTGGCCGGGTGGGCTGCAAGCTGATCCCCTTCATCCAGCTGACCTCGGTGGGGGTGTCTGTCTTCACGCTCACGGCTCTGTCGGCGGACAGGTGAGTACAGGGGGTGGGGGGACAGTTGCACTCTCTCTGGGGGTGCCGAGCGCCTCAGTAAATGAGCTGTTACGTTGGGACAGACAGAGGTGTTTGCAGGAAAGGAAGTCTGACTCCAACTCAGATTCCCTTCCGGGCAGGCTTTTCTGTTCTGGGGATCACTTCTGGGGGTGCACCTGTTGGCTTATGAAAGCAAAGGGGATGGAGGGCAGAGAAAAGGGGGGGGGGCAATAAAGAGAAATAAGTGGCTGAAGATGGAGGTGCTCTTTCTGCACACAAATCAGCTGAGCCTGGTTTTTCCCTGACTTCTCCCCCCTGCAAAATTAATTCTTCCACTAAGAAAAAAAAAATCACAACTAATAGGGTTTAAACGCTGGGCAAATGTTTGTTAGAAGCAAGTTAAAATGTTCAGCAAAGCCCCTCGGCCTTTCGAATGCAAGATATTCTTTGAGGAACGAGCCACAGGAGAAAAGGAGGGGCGTTTCCTTGAAATTCACTTTCCTGGGCTGAACTTTTCTCACAGCCCATTTTGGCTCTGTAACTGGACAGCGTGTGTGTGTGTGTGTGTGTGTGTGTGTGTGTTTCTAACAATCTCTTAAGGGAAATGAAGCATTGTTGCATGTTTTTTTCCCTTGAGAAAGTTCCATTCAAGTCTGATTTTGAATTGTCATGTCTTTGAGGATGCACTTTGATATGCATTGCATGCACAGTGTTTGGGGTGGGGGGGTCAGTCCGATGTTTTATTCTGGGAAATACACGTATCTGTGAACTGCACTGCTTGTGTGAACCTACAGCTTACCAACTTCTATTTATTCCTTCTGAGAAGTTCATGCTCACTCTCGGAATGCCTGTTTGAATGAACCGGTCAGGAAATACCTGCAGGATGCTCACATAAACTGCTGGGTGCATGTTCTGTATCTCTGAGCTCTAGAAACTGGACACACATATAAACAGACTCCAGACACATCCTAGACCAGTCACATTAAGAAAAATTGGTCACGTGAACCAAAGACTAGAAGTTTTTATTTGAAAATCAACTGTAGGTGATGGTGTTCAAGAAACTGAAGGGATTGAAAGCGTCCCAGGCAAGCCAGAGAAGCAGCCCTTGAAAATGTGTGCCCCCCCAAAAAAATGTCCCGCCTTGTCACACAGGTGGTGCTGGGTCCTCATTCTGCGGAGGAACCATAGTCCGCAGGTGACCTGGCCTGGAGCGATGGGCAAATAAGATGATGTCATCCGTATGTGTAGACGTGTGTTCATACTTAGCTGCTGGAGTCCACTGCTCAGCACACACGGCATTTTCAAAGATTGAAAAGTAACAGCCAGAACGGAGGTTTGCACATCACACGGGCTGGACAGGGTCTCTCCGTTCTGCTCCTCACCCCCCGCCACCCGCCTTCTGTGACTCTGAACATGTGCCCACCATGTGCTGATGGCCACAGGTAGTTTCAGGCACTGAGTCAGGGAAGGCAAACTTTGGAGCAGGCAGAAGGTCTGGGGACATCTCAAGACGAGGGGAGTTTTCTTGATGGGAAGATGAGATTTTTGTTTCTGAGTTGTGAGTGCAGTGGTACAGACGGTGTTTCCTGTCTTTTTGGTGTGGAGTGGGGTTGAGGGGAGGGGAGGGTGGAAAGCGAGGGCGTGGGATGTAAAGATGTAGCTGCGCAGAATCCCTCCCCTGGAGTTTCAAAGCAGACCCAAGTCCCCATCAGCAAAAGAGCGCTTTCGAAGCCAGGTTGCACGCTTTGTCAGCTCTATGGTATTTTCAGTGAGTGTGTACTTAATTACTGTGCATCCGATATTCCTATTAGCTTTCATATAACTAACTTTTTGTGTTTTGCTGAGGCTTAAAAAGGCTGATGGATCATCTGAATCACAGGTAGTGCATCTAACCTGGTTCAACAAGAATAGGGAATGAGCTATTTAAATAATATAAGAGTGTACTTATCTAGTGATTTCATTTGTGCTGTCAATGCTCACCAAAGATATTTTTCAATTGATTTTTAGAGAGAGTGAAAGGGAGGGCGGGGGGAGGGAGACAAAGAAACATCGATGTCAGAGACACACATCGATTGGTTGCCTCCTGAACTCAACCTGGACCAGGGCTGGAACTGAACCTGCAACTGAAGTGAGGTACATGCCCTTGACCGGAATCGAACCTGGGACCCTTCAGTCTGAGGGCCAATGTTCTGTCCACTGAGCCAAACTGGCTAAGGCTATTGATTTCATTTTTAAAAGATGTTGGCGCTTTATAACAACCGCATGAGGTTAGCAGGGCAAATATATATATATATCCACACATAGACAATATCTATTTTTTTCTCAATAAGGTGTGATTTACATACAGTAAACTGAACAAGTGTACAGTTCGATATATTTGTGCACGTGTCTATATAACAACATAACCACAATCCAAATAAAGATATGGAAGCACTCTAGAAGTTTCTTTTCTGCTCCTTTCCGCGTAATACCTACCCCTATAAAGAGACGATCGTTATTCTGAGTTTAATTATCATAGATTATTTTTGCCAGTTCTTTAATCTGATGTAAATGAAATCAGGCTTCCTATGCTTATCACTATGTTTGTGAGAGTCATCGATCTTGGTGCACATAGCAGTGGTTTATTCTTTTTAATCACCGTGTAGTATTCCATTGTATGAGTATATCTCGATTTGTTTATCCGTTCTAAGGTTGATGGACATTGGGTTGTTTCCGGTGTAAAGTTGATAATAATCTGCTCTGGATATTCTTACTCATGCGTTTTGAGGTATATATGTGTTTATTTCTCTTGGGTATATACCTGGGAGTGGAATAGCTAGATCATAAGAGTCATATACTTAGTAACTATTGTCTAAGAGTTTTCTAAAGTGGTAGTGGATAGATTGGTAAAATGGGTGAACCAGGAGACCCCCCCAAACCTTACAGATTCTCAGCCCCCACCCTAAATCTACTGAATCAGGCCTTCTGAGGTGTGAACAGACACAGTGATCATCATCCATCCCTGCCCCCTGTGGGTTGACCAGCAATGTCATAACTTGTATCCCAGCCTCCCTTCTGCAGCCCTGCAGATGAACTTGAGTCTTCGTTAACACAAAAAGAGTACCATTTTTCTAGAAAAGTCTCTACTGCTGCCATTGTGTCAAAGGGAGACTTCAAAGCAGTCCCAGAAACCAGAATTCTGGTTTTTGTATGGCCAACCACTTACAGATTTGCACTCAAAATTATGCACCCCTATGCTCATAGCAGCACAATGTACCATAGCTACAATTTGGAAACAGCCTAGGTGCCCGTCAGCAGATGAGTGGATCAGAAAACTATGGTACATCTACACAGTGGAATACTATGCTGCCATCAAAAAGAAGGAATTCTTAACATTTGCAGCAACCTGGATGGAACTGGAGAGCCTTATGCTAAGTGAAATAAGCCAGGCAATGAAAGAAAAACACCACATGATCTCACTCATTATGGGTAATAAAGAACATTATAATAAACTGATGAACAAAAAGATAGATACAGAGGCAGTAAAGCATCAAACAGACTGTCAAACTTCAGCGGGAAGGTTAGGGAGAGGTGGAGTAGATAAGAGATCAACCAAAGGACGTGTATGCATGCATATAACAATAACCAATGGACACAAGACACTGGGGGTTAGGGTATGCATGGAAGTGGAGAGGGGGAATGGGGAGACATGTACACATGTAACACATTAATAAAAAATTTTTTAAAATGCCTTCATATTAGTCCCTACCCTCTCACCTTCCATGCTTTCTTTCCTTCACATCCACTGATGTCCTCATCCACGGTGGTTATACTGAACTCCTGTGTCTCACCCACTCTCAAGAATATGTTCTCCTTTACTAACTAGAAGACTCCACCCCCCATTCCGGGTCACGCGTGGCTTGGAATGGGCGTTGAGAGCACTGCTCTTTGGGCCTTTTTCTGCCACCATTTCCTCTGGGAGGGAGTCAGACCTAGCCATTGAGGTCTCTGACCTTAGGTGAATGATCCGTAAAAGAGCAGAGTTGAGCTAGATTACTTCAAAGATCCCTCCACATTTCAAAATCTTAGGAGGTTGTTTTCATCTTTCATCTTGCCTCAGTTGGAATCTGGTTCAAGCCTCCTTCTTAAAGACCTAAGTTGGAAAGTTCTAGCCTAGATTTCCTAACCCTCTTCTAAATGGGAGACTTATTATCTGAGACATGAATTATCTTGTGACATCTTTCACTTTGCTGTTTTGAAATATTTCACTCATTTGTCTTTTTTTTTTTACCCTCTTATATAGTCATTGCTTTACCTTTTCAAATACATTATTAACAATATTGAGCACAGGGATTTCTTATATATCTTGTATCTTCCACAGTGCCTCAGACATTCCTTGTATTAAATGGCTGGTCAATAAATATTTATCAATGAAAAGTGTGGTTCATTAATGCATACTTTTTCTTCTCATTATTCTCCTCCATTTGTTTTTGGAATTTATCTGAGAGCATGCTGTTAAATATGAATCATGCAGTCACCTGTTTCTTATTTGTTCCTCTCTATTAAGCTCTCATTATTTGGGTAAATGAGAGAAAAGCTATTCTTTGCGAGTCAGTGAATAGATTCTGGGGATAAATAGATAATTGGATAAATGGAATGATAAGTAGGTGGATGGATGAGTGGATGAGTGGATACGTGGATGGGCAGATGGTGGACAGATGGTTGGATAGACAGGTGAATGGATGGATGGATGGATGGATATATTTTTTAATAACAATCTTTCCTGTTAGATACCCATCTCTGTAATAGCTGCCTCAGTATTGTGTAATGGAATTTAAGACCTGAGTTTGTGTTTTCTTTTACAGTAAGCATAAAGGTTAAAGCTGGAGTTAAGGTTGGAGCATAAACTAGTAATGCCCAAGTCATGCTTGCCTGCTTCAGTGTGATCATGCAGTGTTATTTGTGCCAGGATGGAGCTGGCAGAATGAATCTTAAGGACGTACAGATGTAGCAGTTCCATGGGGATATGGTCCTTGTTCAATCCCTTGGACCACTGTTTATAAGCTCCCTCTCTACTGTGATTGGAATGTGTAAAGAAATCGGAAAATGTTACATTTAGGCAGACTTCTTGAAGTACATATTCTTTGAATGTATTGCCAGGGATGTATGAGGTAATGTAGTTTTCAGCCCTTCCTGACACCTAAAGCTGGATGGCTCAACATTCTAGCCACTGATCATATGTGGCTATTTTTAAAAATATTTTTTTATTGATTTCAGAGAGGAATGGAGAGGGAGAGAGAGAGAGGAAAATCAATGATGAGAGAGAATCATTGACCAGCTGTCTCCTGCACGCCCCCTGTTGGGGATCAAGCCTGCAACCCGGACATGTAACCTTGACGGGAATCGAACCTGTGACCCTTCAGTCCACAGGCTGATGCTCTCACTGAGCTAAACCAACTAGGGCCATAGTTATTTAAATTTAGGTTAAATAAAACTAAAAACTCATTCTCTAGTCACACAAAGCACATGTCAAGCGCTCAGTAGCGCCATGTGACTCTACTGGACAGTGTAGATATAGAGCATTTCCATCCCTGCAGAAAGTTCTACTGGACTCTACAGAAGACAGTTTGCTATATGCCTTTGGGCCTGACTCTCTTAAGATCCATGTTAGCTACTCTTATCATTGAGGATATCAGAAATTCCTCAAATAAATAAATATCAAATGCCTCCCAGATACACAAGCTCTTGCAGTCTTTAAAGATATTTTTTATTGGAAGATAGCCAAAAACGAAGAGAGAAGAAACAGGCAGCCCACTGCAACCACCAGCCCCAGGCTTGGAGAACGCAGGCATTCCACTGAGGAGGTCTGAGACCTTCTGAATCATGCATGCGGAGTTCACTCTCTGGGTCTGCCTATGAACTTCTGTCTGACCCTTCCATTCTCTTTAGCCACGTCTTCTTCCACCTCCCAGTCAGTCTTTCTATCTTCCTGTACTGAGACTCACCAGAACAAACACCGCTCTAGGTAGAGTCTGCTTCTCGTTGTCTCACATACGTGCCACCTGATTTCATCCCTCTCTGACTTCATTACCCCCCCTCCCTGATGGCCAGGCTTTATTTCCTCCATCTATCCAAATCCTCTCCCGGGTTCACTCCCAATCCCTTCTATTCTATGCAGCAGTCCCTGATCTTTTCTTTCACTGGTTTTTCCCCTTCCCAAGATGTTTTTACCTGCTCAGTACATGCCAAACGATCCTATCTTGTATGACTGGGTCCCTTTGATAAATGTATTTTCTCCTTCCTTAATCATATGAGAAGCTCGTGGGATCTCTGTCTTCTACAACACCCAAACCCACTTTATATCTAGTAAGAGGGTAATACATTCAGCTTGGTTTATGTTTGAGCAGTAACTCAATGACAAAGCCCAAAGGCTACAAATAAAGTTCAGACCCTTGAAAATGTTGTTCTGAGTCTCAATTTCCAATTCGGGGTGCGGGAGGGGGTTCCCCCACATCTCCAACAAGCAATGCTCAAAACGCCAGCTGGTTGCCTGGGCAGTGTGACTCAGTGGTTGAGAGTGGACCTATGAACCGAAAGGTCATGGTTCTATTCCGGGTCAGGGCACAGGCTCAATCCCCAGGGGTGGTCATGCAGGAGGCAGCCACTCAATAATTCTCTTTCATCGTTAATGTTTTGATCTCTCTTTCCTTCTTCGTCCCTCTCTTAAATCAATAAAAATCTTTTTTTAAAAACCACCAGCAAGTTATCTGAGAATTTAATTCTGACACTATCTGGCCAGAGATAGCATCGGATACTATAGGTTGAAGGCTCAGTCCTGTAAGGCTGTCACACCCACCCACCTCCTCCCCCTGGCATCAGACAACAGTCACCAATCCAGGTTGTTACCTATACTTCTGAGCAACTAGCTATAAATCAAAGGGTCCCCGAATCCTCCCTCCTTGGGTTCAATTAATTTGCTGGAATGCCTCATGGAACTCGGAGAAACATTTTATTTACTAGATTACCAGTGTATTATAAAAGGATAGAACTCAGAAACAGTCAGATGGGAGAGAAGACAATTTAAGTTCTTTTTCCTCTGTTGGGGAGAGTGCATGAGCTACCAATTCGTCTTCTCTCTAGATTATGAGTTTTCCGAAGCTTATGTTGCCTCTTTGGAAGGATATTCAACCCTTGTCTCCCCGTAGTGATGGATCTGTCACAGCTGCTGGCAGACTCTGCGCGTGTTCAGAGGGCAGGTGCAGTGGAAGTGGGGTTTCCCAGAAAGGCTCTTCTAATTGGAGCCTTTTCAAGTTTGCTCTGGAGAGAAGGGCAGCAAGGAACTTTGACCTTGTTTCTCACATATTTATCTTGTAAAGCGTTAGACTTTTATGTGATTAATTCTCATTTCTGGTAACTTAATATGTATGGAAGAAAACAAACAAACAAACAAAAAACACAAACTTGGTCATGAGACAGAGACCATAACCTGAGAAGGCTCCCTGGTGAGGTTTTTTGAACTGTGCCTGTCAATAACATCCTTTGGAAATAGACTAAATTTGCATATTCGCACTTGTAAATCCTCCCGGTATGTGGGGTTTGCAGAAATTCTCTCTTAAAACATGCTTTGCAGAATAAGAGAGAACAAATTCTCCATTCCTCTTTTTTCTACCTCCCAAGATATTTTTTTATTACAGTCATCTTTTCAATGCTTGCTGCTGCTTAAAATGATTTGATTTTCATCAGAACTGCTAAGAAGCTATGGGTTCATTTTTCACAGTAAGGTCACCTTCTTTAGGAAGTCTTTATTGGCTACTCCAACCAAAGGGATGACCAACACTATTTTCTCACCCAATTTCAGGTTGATTGGAATATAATTTACATTCAGTAAATTTTAGGTCTTCATTTCTCTGAATTTTGATAAACTTATACAGTCATAAAACCACTACCCACCACAATCAACATACAGAACATTTTCATTACCCCCCAAATTCTCTCATGTCCTTGATTGTCTATCCCCTTCCTCCACCCCCGCTTCTAGTAATTTCTAGAATATTGTATGAATAACATCATATAGTATGTAGTTATTTGAGTTTGGCTTCTTTCAACTCATGTTATTGCGCATACAAGTAGTTCTTTTTTTAATACAGAGTAGTATTCCATTGCATGGCTACACTACAGTTTATCTATTCAGTTAATGGACGTTTGGGTTTGTTTTGGTTTTGGATGATTATTAATAAAGCTGTCATGAACATTCACATACAACTTTATACAGATATTTATCTTTATTTCTCTAGGTGAATATCCAGTGTTATTTTCTTAATAATTATTTTGTTCATTTGTTTGCTCATTTGTTTACTGTCTGTTTTCTGCCACTAGAATACAGGCTCTCCACAAATAGGAGTAGGTCATTCATTATCACTTCTCTGGCACCAGAACAGTTTCTAACCTGTAGTAGGCACTTGGGTAGTGTTCATGGAATACATGAATGTGTTACCAGTGATGTGGGTCCTCGGTTCTTGAGTTTGGCAAAGAAAGAATTCAGAGCTACAAATTCTAGCACGAGGGAGTTTGTTTAGCATGCAAAGCAAAAGCAGAGAATAATCCAGGGGCTCTTCAGAGAGCTGCCTTGGTCTTTCAGAAGGAAGGTCAGTCCACAGCTGGGCTGTGTGGACTCCGGAAACAAAAGGAGGACCCCTGGAGACAGGTTCAGGGGATGAGTCCGGGACCAGTTGCCTCTGTCTGCTGTTCTCCTGGTTGCAAGTCTCATGGGGACCTTCAGAGCTTAGGAGAAAGAAAACAAAGATACATGCCAGAAGGAAGAAGGCCTGAGTGTGCTCCAGAGAGAGTGTGTCCTGGGGCCTTTGTCTTAGAGTTCTTACCTGTTTTCTAAAGGCAAGAATTTTAGGGGAGGATCACAGTAGAATAATCATCAGCTTTCCAGGTGTTTCCTTTAATATGGTGATTCATCCAAATGAGCTTATAGAGTGAGGTTTGTGATCTCTACTAATTGATCTTATTGGTCATTGCATCTGGTCCTGATGCCAACAAGGCATTGTTTCATCTGGTTTTTGCTGCTTTTCTGGGCCTGGAGCTGAAACACAACTCAAGCCTACATGTTATTTCTAGTTTGACCAAAACTCTGTCTCTGTGGTCAATCAACCTGAAGCTTTATTCCTAGGATTATCTGATGCTCATCAGAACCTCATTGTCCTGCGGGCTTTATGCTTAAGCGAGTTGATATGCGAGGGAGGAGGAAGGGTGCTGGGTGAGGCCAGTCTGAATCAGCTGTCTGTCTCCGTTTCACCATCCCTTGCCCAGTAATCTTCCCAACTTCTTACTCTTCTGCCTCAAATGGATGGATACATGAAAGAAGGAATAAAAAAATGAATGAATTCTGGTAGGCCTTATTGTGCACCTGTGATATTGGGTTAAGGTCTGTAAATCATAGTTATTGCCTTTGATGGTTAACAGAATGATTACAGTAAGAACACTGGTTTCAACTCTTGATGATAAGACCTTATCCAGTTTTCATGAGGACTGTTTTTTTTGGAAACAGCGTGGATGGACTCAGAGAGCATTGTGCTAAGTGAAATAAGCCAGTCAGAGAAAGATAAATATCGCATGAGCTCACTCATTTGTGGAATTTAATGACCAACGTACACTGATGAACAGAGACATAGAAACATAGAACAGACTGTTAAACCTCAGAGGGAAGGCAGGGGTGGTGGAGGGAGGGAGAGATCAACCAAGGAACTCATATGCATATATGCATAACCCAAGGACACAGGCAATAGGGTGGTGAAGGCTTGGGGGAGGGATGTGGGAGAGGACAATGGAGGTAAAAAGGGACATATGTAATACTTTCAACAATAAAGATTTATTTTTTAAAAAAAGACAAAAAATAAATAAATTATTTTCGGAAAAAAAATAAATTATGAATACAAAGTTAGGTAGAGAAGTGAATGTATTATATTTAGAAATCATATATTAGATTTACAAATCACAATAAATTACAAATTTAAATAAGTTGATAAATTCCACAAACATCTCAAAATCCAGAAAAATAACATGGTATCTATTAACTGCCTGATATAGCATATCTGTCATACTTGTTTTCATAAACATTTTTGGCTTCATAATTGTCTCCTCTTAAAATGGTAATGGTTTGGAAATATCCTTTTCTATAGAGAAATCAGAAAGATCAGCCAGTTTTCATTATGCAAATTGACCCTAGTGGCAGAATGACTACTCCACCAGTTACTAGGAGGTGCACTGACCACCGCTCAGTCCCTCCCTCCCCCCCCCCCACTGGCAGACTCGAGTGCCCGATGGAGAGCGGGGAACCAGAGGTGGGTGGCAGGGGACATGAGTGGTGCTAGGCCAAGGCCCCCACCCCATCAGTCACCCTACACACAGAGGGGGACCCGCAGTGGGGGTGGAGCCAGGGAGCAGCCAACCTCTCCGACTCTTCCCCCGGCAGTCAGGCTCCAATGGCCCAATGGCGAACGGGAACTGGGGGTGGGTGGCGGCAGGGGGTGGAGCCAGCTGTGGGCAGGCAGGGACAATGGCCCTGATGGCAGGCCAGACCTAGGGACCATACCCACACTTGAACTTCGTGTGCCGGGCCTCTAGTGTAAGGATAATCAAACACTAACTTCATTTTCATTCTCTTCTGCCCTTTTTTTTTTTT
>PVJN01023251.1:0-32683 GCA_004026805.1 Lasiurus borealis
GGGAGAGCGGGGAGGATTTGGTCTCGGGCGGGAGGCGGCCCGCGGCGGGCATCGTGGCGGCGGCGGGCACAGCCGCGTGGCCCCGCAGCGGTTGGGGAAGGAGAGACCTTGAGGCGCTGGGGACGGCGCCTCCGCCCCGGCCGCCGGGCTGCGGCGCCGCGGTCAGGTGCCGGTCACCGGCCGGGCCCGGCAAGTTGGGTCGTGGGGCCGGTGACCTTGGGGGGAGAAGTGAAGTGGCCGCCCCGCGCGCGCTCCTCCGGAGGAGGCTCCCCAGTAAGAGATGCTGGGGATCTGGGGGGGGGGAAATTAAAATTAAAATTAAAAATAAAAAGGATGGGGGACGACGAGGACGAGGACGCGGGGCTGCTTCACGTGGTGCCTGCAGACTCCCCGGCCCCCGGCTGCCCGCGGGAAAGGGACGCGGGCGGGAGGGCGGGAGGGATGGGGGCACTCGTGGGGCGCCCGCCCGGCCCCGGTCCCGGTCCCCCACCTGGCGACCCGCGCGGGAGGCGGCGGAGGCGTGGGTGCCCGCCGGCCGGGGCGTGCGTGGCGACGCGGTTCGCGTGGACTTTGCCGATGGGGGGGGAGGACGGTGCTGACGGGGCTCTTTTTTTGTCGTTCAACCTGTGGCTGCGGGACCTGCCGGATGGCGCTACCCGGGGCCAGAGGCATGTGGTTTTTTGGGTTGTTTTTTTTTTTCTGTCCCCGAAGGGCATCCTGGCCTTGCACGTGCCTGTTCAAACGTTTCTCGTTCCTTTGTCACGACTTAATATGGGGTGCGACCAGCAAGTTGCAGGAAAGTAGTGAATTCACAAAACGCCCTCCCCGCCGGAGCGCCGAGGCCCCCGCAGCTGGCTTACCAGCGAGGCGTCTGCCGATTAACCGGGAACGTGCGTCTCCAGGCTGTGCCTGATCACAGCCAGTTTTGAAAAAAAAAATTTTTTTTTTCTTTCTTGCAATTGTCTGGTTTCAAAATTTTTTTTAAAAAAAGAAAAAATGTGTACAGCGCCGGTGCCCTGATAAAATGAGCGTGGGGATCGGTCGCTCCTGGACTGTTGTGATAGGGGGAACCCTGCGTGGTGCGAGGGTTTGGGAAGCCTGCGAGCAGGGACTGGCTTTCATAACTCTGATGGCAGCTCACCGCCCGGATCTTCAGCTTTTTAGTTAAACATGAAAATGGTACCTTTATAAAATCCAACTCTCACACCCTCTTCAACTTGCCATACATAAAGAATTTCAAGACATCGAGCCCTTAAAACAGGTAGTGGTGGGGTGTTACTTACAAGTTGCACACACTTCGGTCCTTAGCAGCGAAGATGCTGCTTTCTCTTCGGAGGGCAGTGACTTTTGTTAAATATTCACATTTATGGTCTGGAGAGCATTTGGTGAGGTTGTGGTAGCTGAGTAGTTTTGAAGGCTCCGCTGTGAGCTTCACACAATAGGCTATGCCGTACCAAACAGATTAAAAAGGGTGGGGAGGTCACACCACCGTAGGATGAAATCAATAGATGAGTGTTTCAATTGTAAGGCACATAATAATAGAAACGCTGGAAAAGGTCTTAATGAACAGTGAGGCCCCCGTATATTACAGACTGGAGGCCCGGGGCGGGAAATTTGTGCAGGGGGGTTGTGGGGGGGTTAAGCCTGCAGGGGGACTTCCCCAGCACTGCCATAGAGGCTCCTGCCACTGCTGCTGCCTCACCAGCCTTGAGCTGGCCTCATGGCTTGTGGCTGAGCGGCAGGCACTCCCCCTGTGGGAGCCCACTGACCACCGTGGGGCAGCTTCTGCGTTGAGCGTCTGCCCCCTGGTGGTCAGTGCGAGTCATAGTGACTGGCTGTTCCCCTGTTTGGTCCATTTGCATATCAGTCTTTTATTATATAGCACAGTGGTCGCCAAGCTGTGGCTCTGTTGACTAATGAGCTTGCTGAATAGGATTAGGAGACTGAGGTTGGAAAGTTTGTGATGTATAATCTTAGTTCTGAAATGTTAATGGTTTGGTGGTAATTATATATTTTTGAATCGCATTGAATCAGATGTGCATTCCTGAGCTTTCTCTAAAATTACAAATATGGATCCAAATTATTTCACACTGAGAATTGGTATTTTTTGGTTAATAACTTTTCCCGGCTTATGTTCTTTTTTTCCACTGTGTTTTCAATCCACTTAATATTTTGCATTCCTATGGAAGATAAAAGTCCCTGTAAATGCCTACATGGCCATTCTCTGTTTTTGTTGCAGATGAAGAGTATGAGAAAACCAACCGGAAAAGTTGTGAATTTTTACGTATTCAGCAATTTGCTATTGGCTATCAGGCACTATGAGAGACTTAGGATATAAGATTTCCTTTCAAAGCTTTATTCTCTTTCTAAAAGTTTTCAAACCATATTTTGAAATATTTATTTCTTCTATCCCTTTCTAGTAAATTCTTGTACACATAGTAATTGTTTATTAATTAATATCCCCTGGAGGAATGTGAATGTCATTATGCTACCTTTGATCTTCATTATCACAAAGAACTAAGTTGTTTTCTTTGACTAGTAACAAACCACAAAAGTGTATTAAAATTGAGTATTGTTTGTCTAGTACAGCAATTTCCAACCAGTGTGTCGCAAGAGGCACACTGGTGTGCTGCAAGAATTTTTAAAAACATGCAATACCTGGCTATTTAGTCAAGGGGCACTGACCTCTTTTCCCTTAGATTGTCAAATAAAAAAAAGGGGGCAATAGCCAACACAACAAAACCATCTAGTGTGAACGAATCAAAACTATACCTATTTTTTCTCAGGTCAGCAAAAATATTTTTTGTTGGTGTGCCACAGAATTTTAGTGATCAGTTTAGATGTGGCATGAGATGAAAAGCGTTGAAAATCACTGATCTAATATGAAAGCATTATCCATCATTTATAACTTTTTATTTTTAAAGATTTCTTTTAGGATATATTCATAGACATGAAAGATGTATCAAAAAGAAGTCAGCATTATTACCTCAAAATACACCACAGTTAAACAATACATATAAATATTATGACTATGATGTAATTGAGATAATTATCAGTTCCTTAATTAGAAATGAGTTTTCAAATGAGTGCTTTATTTTCTTGGAAACTACACTAATTCTTAAACCACTCGTCTTCCATCTTCTCCATTAAGTAGTTTTCTAGGTGACAGAGTAAATACAAACATCATTTCACACAACCATGGTAGACTGATGATAGGGATGTGTATTTCTAATGTACAGAGCAAGTATTTCTGAGGTACATCAGCCTCTTTAGGGTTCCCCTAGTTGAGCAAAACAAAGGCCTGCATCTAATGTAGCAAGCTGTTGAAAACAAGATATGAAGGAATTTCAAGCACATTTGCTGATGTACCCAAAAGAGGGCAAGAAGATCCCAAAGTCAGTGAAGATGCCCATTGTTTTTGTTTAAGTTCTATAAACATGTAGTTTCTTAATACAAAGAAAAGTCATTCTGCCTGAACTTGTGAAAATTCTTATATTCTCCTTTGCATTTTGTTCCCTCTCATTTGTGAGATCAGAATCTATGATTTAGAACACAAAAGTCAGTGGCCAAAGATTTACATAACCAGTGACATCATTGTGACATGGTTACATAAGATGTGACACGATTCCGTGTGTTTTGCATCACAGGTTCCAGTTAACTTCACTCGCACATCAGTACAAGAGTTAGGAGCTGGAGTCCTTCTGTGGCTCTTTGCCACGGATTCTTTTGCAGTTTGTTCAAACCTATGGGGTTCTTGTCAAAATGATGTTTTTAAATGCATACAATAAAATACAAAGGTATAATTGCCTAACGCCTTTAATTGAATATTAAGTGTTTTTAAAAATAACAGTTACGATCTTGTAGTAGGTCTACAGTGATTTTGAAGTAGTGATCATATTAAACCATTTCAAGATAACTGTATCAGGGTATAAAAATGTGTTTTCTGTAGGTGACAAAGTCACAGATACTGCTAATGCTGCATGGTTTGTTGCTTACATTCACAGTTGAAATTAATTTTAAACTTTACTTAGAGACTAACTAAAAGATCTTTTAATGTAATTTGTTTACTCCAACCAAGTTCAGAGACTCCTTGAATTTCACCCACAATAGAGTATCACTCAATAATCAAATATATAAATATAAATGCCTATATATTTTGAGCAATTTCTTTATATAAAGGCTAATTCATTGTAATCAAGTCAGATTCAACAAAATTATGAATTGTTGTGATTAGCAATAGGGTAATGGTGGCAACCAACAGAGCTGTTTCCTACTTCTGCATAAATGATCAGTGGCACTCCTCAGTAGATATGAAATCATGCTGTTATGGTGTATACGTGACCCCCAAAGAGAAACACCATTTCCATAAGATCATTATTGCTCTTTTGATCACTGCTCTGCATGATACTGTCAAGTAAGCAATGACCAAACCTGTCGAGAATTTTTACGAGTTTGAGTACAAAACAATGGACAGGCTTTGCTTAAGGCAATGATAAAAACCTTTTACTAAAAATAAGATACACTTGGGGCATGACCATAACCTGCCCAGTTAGGAATTTATGACCAGATTAGATTACCCTGCAAAGTTACTTTCCACAGAAATATTTTTTCATCCACAATACCAGGCCTCAAACTTGTGGCCTATGCTAGTCTTCCTGCCATACAGATCCATTATAAAATGAATCCTACTATCAAAAAGGAAGGGGGAGGGATTGCAGGGAAAGAGCAAGGAATAAAATATTCATTTGCCAGGGCAAATTAAAGGAAAAATAAAGGTATACACCTTAAAAAGGTAACTTGAAGCCATAATTATAGCAGACTTAAATCAATCCAGACAAATACTAAATGTGGTAAGCACTAGAAAGCTCTGAGTTTTTTATAAAGAAATGACAAAGTCAGAACTGGCGGCGTAATACAATACAGATTGGAGAAGGATAACGGCAGTGACCGCAGGTAAAAGGCCACTGCACCAATCATGGCAGCAACCTAAACTGGGTAACAGTAATAAAAATGAAAAAGGGGCCGGTTTGGCTCGGTGGCTAGAGCATCGGCCTGCAGACTGAGGGGTCCCAGATTCGATTCCGGTCAAGGCCATGTGTCCTGGTTGCAGGCACATCCCCAGTGGGGGGTGTGCAGGAGGTGGCTGATTGATGTCTCTCTCTCTCATCAATGTTTCTGACTATCTCTCTCCCTTCCTCTCTGTAAAAAAAATCAATAAAATATATATTTTTTAAAAAGAATGTGAAAGGGGGCAGGAATGGACACAAGAGATAACACAGGGGGGATGGTTTGGAGGTTAACTGCATTTGGTAGGGCAGGGACCCCACTGCAGAAGTATTAACATGACTTGGAGGTTTTAAGCCAGGTGCTTGGAAGAATGGTAGACAAAAGAAAAGACTAGGTTTGAGTTATAAAGGGAAGTTGAGAACAGGCAGAGAAAATGACCTTCAAAAGCAACATAGAAGTTTGAAATGCCTAAGATAATTGGGAAAGGTCATTTAAAAGCAGAGTCAAGGAGAAACCAAGATGGCGGCATAAGTAAACACCTGAACTGCTTTGCATAACAATTTCAAAACCACAACTAAAAGACAAAACGGACATCATCCAGAACCACAGGAAGGCTGGCTGAGTGGAAATTCTACAACTAGAAGGAAAGAGAAAAGCACACTGAGACAAGAGGAGCTGCAGACGGCAGAAGGACAGAGATGCGCGAGGAGAGGTCTGGCAACTGAGTACACGGCTGGCTTTTTCAATCAGGAGGGAAACCAAAGCTCCCGAAGACTCTGGGGACCAGACTCATTCAGAGAGAAACTGGACTGTCTGACAGAGGGCAAAACATGAGGGCGGCTTTCTCTCCAAGCTGCTTGCAGTAATTACTGCGGGACACTGAGACCCAGGGGCCTATTAGGGCAGGACTGATGGGAAGCCCTATCCAAGATGAGCACAGAGGCTTTTGCAAATCTTGTCTCATAAGGGTGTCTCTAGCACAGAAATTCTCTTAATCTGGTGACAGCTGGAGATTTTTCCCAAAAAATAAGTGTCTCAATCATTTGCATTAAAGCACACAAACTACCGAATCCAGCTTGGCTCAGTGGATAGAGCATCGGCCTGCAGACTGAAAGGTCCCAGGTTCGATTCTGGTCAAGGGCATGTACCTTGGTTTCGGGCACAGGAGGCAGCTGATCGATGTCTCTCTCCCATCGATGTTTCTAGCTCTCTGTCCTTTTCCTTTCTCTCTGTAAAAAAGAAATAAAATATATTTTTTTAAAAACCCACAAACTTTAAATTGCCTTTATTAAGTCATTCTAGTTAACCAATTAAGAAGGAATGTTAAAATTATGCCCTAACCAGTTTGGCTCAGTGGATAGTGTCGGCCTGTGGACTAAAGGGTTCCTGGGTTCAATTCTGATCAAGGGCATGTACCTTGGTTTCGGCCATATCCCCAGTGGGGGTTGTGCAGGAGGCAGCTGATCAATGTATTTCTCTCATCGATGTTTCTCTCTCTCTATCCCTCTTCCTTCCTCTATGTAAAAAATCAATAAGATATATTTTAAAAAATTAAAGGCACAGTTAAATTATTGCTATCTTCAAACCACAAATAAAATAATGGAACTAGGGTCTTGATACAACACAATGATGTTAATACAAACATCATATGCTACACCATGTGATAGAAATACATACCACCACCTATGAATTATCTTTGTCCTCTCCCCCACACCATCCCTTCTCTCAAGAAATCAAAGGTAAACTGATCTAAGCATGCTCAACGTCTTCAATCTAGCTACCAATCTGTAGGAAATAAGGGGATAGGAGGACATGCTAAACTACGACATGTTAAAACTATACAAGAAGGACATATTCAACAAAATCAGAATGAGGGAAATTTCAGGAAAAATAACCTGGTTCCTTCAACAAATAAATTACAAGCAAGGTGGAACCTTTATTAGTAGATTAAAAGATATACCAACCAAATGTAATGTGTGACCTTGTTTGTATCCCAAATAAAAACAAACTGTTTAAAAACAATTTACGAAAATTTGAACATTGCCTGTTTATTTGGTGATGCTAATTTTTAAAGGTGGGATATTGGTATTACAGTTGTTATGAGTTTTTAAATAGTCATATCTTTTAGAGATTTACTGACATATGTGTAGATGAAATAGGATTTGCTTTACAATAATCCAGTAGGCGTTGAGGGAGGGTTGAGTGGGTAGGAGTATAGATGAAACAGGTAGTGGCTCTCAGTTGTGCTTGAAATTTGCCATTACAAATTGTTTGGAAAGCAAAAATAAGAAAAACCATCACTATCAATAGCATCAACAAAAACAGTAGGAAAGAAATGGGTTTGAGTTTTATTTCCAAGCCTGAGAAGCTGAGCAGCCCTGGGCTAGTCACACAACTTCTTAATGTCCCTTTGGTTAAATGGAGACAAATACCACCTAATAAACCCATAAACTCCTAATTATTCAAGCTAGAAACCTGAGAGATTTCTAATTTTTATTGACTTGAGAGGGAGGAAGGCAAAAAGAGAAACATCAATTTGCTGTTTCAGTTATTTAAGCATTGTTTGTGCCTTGACTAGGGATTGAGCATGCGATCTTGACATACCTGGACGATGCTCTAACCAACTGAGCTACCTAGCCAGGGCTGGGAGATTTAACTTCCGGTTTCCCCACTCTCCCACTTCCGGTACACCACTGAATCCTGTTTCCTCTCTCCCATTCTTCCACTACCGTCCCTCTTACCTATCGCTATGGTCATACAACACTCCAACAGCCTTCCTCCAACCCATTCTCCACATTGTATGAAGAGTGATGGCTAAAAATGCAAAACATGAGCATGCTGATTCCAGCCCCACTTACAACCCCATAAACTGCTTTCGATTAGATTTAAGACCAGCGTGGCTTCTTAAAATACTTTAAGGCTTTCCACTGACCGATAGTGTCTATTGATCTAACTTTCCATCTCACCCCATTCTCTCTGCTCCTCTTTAGCCTTATATATATATATATATATATAGGTATCAATATAGTGGTAGTTAGAGCTGCTTCTGCTATTCATGAACAAAGCCAGGCAAGCTACTTCAATGAATGACAAACATGGGAGACTTTGGCTATTTACAACTAAATTCCATAAAAGAATACAGAATGCCCAAGACTTAATAGATAAGGAAGAATTACTCTTTTTAAAAAATATATATATTTATTGATTTTTTACAGAAAGGAAGGGAGAGAGAAAGTCAGAAACATCGATGAGAGAGAGACATCGATCAACTGCCTCCTGCACCCCCCACAGTGGAGATGTGCCCGCAAGCAAGGTACATGCCTCCAACCAGAATCGAACCTGGGACCTTTCAGTCCACAAGCTCTATACACTGAGCCAAACTGGTCTCGGCAAAAATTACTCTTGTTTATATTTCTGTTTGATGCACAATTCCAATTAATTTATATTAACTTTAATACCCTACAATAGCCCTATATGTTGCTATTGTGACCCACATTTTACAAATGTCGATCCTAATTTTGTTTTAGAAATGAAGATTAAAGTTTTATAAAAGTAGTGTAGAGGAATGATAAAGATGATCATATTTACAAGTGGTCAAACTAATATGCAAACTTAAGGTAGTGAAAACATATATGCACCTATGTGTGTACATACTATATATGCATGTATATATATTTATTTAATCCTCTTTAGTCAATCTCAGCCAGTCATGTTCAATAAGAATCAACAAACACCTAAAAAAGGGAGAGGAAGAGAGAGAGAGAGAAACACTGAGCGAAAGATATCAATGATGATAGAGAATTCTTTAGTGATCAGCTGCTTTCTGCATGCCCCACATTGGGGATCCTGACCAGGAATTGAACTGTGACCTCCTGGTTCATAGGTCGATGCTCAAGTACTGAGCCATGCCAGCTAGACTGTAACAAACACCTTAATTCTTCTTGTAAAACAATGATTTGGGGCATCTATTCATTCAAATATGTATGATTTTATACAAAGGCATAGAAGGGAGAAGTATGGTCCCAGTAATATGCAGGAACTTTCAATTCAGGTTTTGATTTTCCTGATGAGGGTTAGTTTTAATATTTCATTAATGTCTCTTAAATTCCAACAAAAATATTTCTTCTCCCTGGCTTGTGTGTCTCAGTGGTAGAGCATCGGCCTATTCAGTCGTGGGTTTAATTCCTGATCAAGGGCACGTACCTGGGTTGTGTTCCCCAGCCTTGGTCAGGATGTGTGTGGGAGGCAGCCAATTAATGTCTCTCACATCAATGTTTCTCTCTCACACTACCCCCCCTTCCATTATCTAAAAATCAATAGAAAAAGTATGCTCAAGTGAAGATTAGCATAAGATCCAGAATCAATTTTCATATAGTCTGAAAGATAGACCCAAAATCCTATTTTAAGCATTCTGGTAAGCAAACGGTTAAGTTCAAGGATAATATAGTATATTGAATTGTTGTTATGTGTGTTGGATTTGATCAGAATGATAAGGGAGATAAAACAGTTGGAAGTTTGTAGAACCAGGTTTACATATTTTTAGATTGTTTATATACAGTTTAAGCAAATTATATATTTCATAACTGCTGATTGGCTAGCCAGCTACAGTAGTTCTGTTTCTTTCACTGGTGTTTTCTGCTTTGTTTGTTTGGATGGTTTAAAAAAAAAATTTCTTGGCTATACTCAGTTTCAAAATGAAAGAAAGTAAGGTTCCTTGGATCTCGAATCTAAGAATCTACCTTGGGGAGATGGTTCTGTAAGCCATGAAGCTGCCAGTTACAAAGCAGAGTCGACTTGCTACTTGAGCAGAAATAGCTTCACTAAATGGTCTTTCTGGATTTAAATGTTTCCAAGTGAATTTCAAACCAAAAACTGGTATATACTTAGAAACAAATTCTTTGAAGATTATTGATTTTAGATACTTTCTGCCTCCCCCCTCTTCACGGCCTAAACCACAGATAGTTATTATCTCAGTTCTGGAGGTAGAAATCCGAGATAAAGGCTTCAGCAGGGTTTGTTCCTTCTGGGGCTGGATAAGGATCTGTTCCATGCCTCTTTCCGAGCTTCTGGTCGTGTGCTGGCGGTCTTGGCATTCCTTGGCTTGTACAAGCATTGCATCGCCCATATCTGTCCTCGTGTTCTCAGGGCCTTGTCCCTGAATGGGCAGATTATGAGGCGGGGCAGGGGTAGGGTGGGGGGCGGGGTAATGGAGCACAACTTTGACTTTGCGGATTCGTTTATTTGGACAATTCCTGAGTTATGAGAAAAAGAAAAAAATTAGATTCTCTCAAGATGGTTCTTGTCACCACCATCATTGCCAAGGAAAGTTAGGTTATTGTTTCCCATTGTACTTTTATGGGGTAAATTGATGAACTTTGTCATCACTTGTTTTTTTAATCTCCCCATAAAATACATAGCTAATCTAATAGAAAGGCTACTGTGCTCAATGTGGGGATTAAAATCTTAAAGTTTAATCTCTTAGCCTCTGGACTTGAGGACTGCCTCTTCTCATTGGACTTTGAATACTGTACAAAGGGACCTGCTGTCATAATTTACTTCTTGAATGAACCCTTTTGTTTATAGCTGAGATTTGGTCAACTTTAAAAGAAAATATGTTTAGATAATGATATCACACTTTTTTTCCCTATTACATACCCTCAGAATTTTGAAGTTATTAAGGACAGCCATTTGTCAGATGATGGCAGAATTGTGTTGAATCCATGTCTGGTTTTTTGAAGTTTTTTTTTGTTTTTTGTTTTGTTTTTTGTTTTTGTTTGTGTGTATGTGTGTGTGTGATGCTCTTGTTTGCTTCTGAATCTTTAAAAGCTGTATGAAGTTTTAAATCCAATTTTGACACTATGGAATAAGATATTATGAACTTGATGAGGCAAGTCTTAGTGAGTAAAAACTGTTACTGCTTTAACTAACTGGGACAAATCATAGCTGGCAGCTAAGCTCAAGGTTTAATCACGTCCAGCACGTATTAGCTGATTGAGTCAGTTTGACGTGTTAAATAGCTCTACCGTCTGTGTGTGGGTGTCTCCTTCTATGTGTAAACATTCTGAAGTGAATTAATCTTTTTAGTGGCTCTTTGATTGAAAAATTTCAAGTGCTTTTCTCTTTATTCTTACTTACATGAAAGGAAACTCATAAAATTGATGCCTGAAATAGTTCTATTTAATTTTAGAATCTAGACTCTCTCCCTTAGCAGAACTGAGCTGTTAGCTTTTTTATTATAAGAGAAATTTTAGGAAGTTCCAACATGTAAATATTTTTATCCCACCTGAATCCAAGGACACAGATCTTTAATGTTTAAACTGGGTTATATTTTTAAGGGAATTATTCTCCAGATTTTCAGATTCAGATGTATCTATACCTAAAAATCCTATCTCCTAAAAATAAATGGCTAAGATCTTCTGCTTCTCCTTTCTCTCTCTTTTTATTATATATACATTTTTATTATTGATTTGTGAGAGAGAAACGTCAATGATGAGAAAGAATTATCAAACAGCTACTTCCTGCATGGCCCCCACTAGGAAATAAGCCTGCAACCCAGGCATGTGCCCTGAACAGGAATCTATTTTCTACATTAGAATTAGATTTAGAAAGTGAGATAATGATAACAGGAATGTTTATCAACACTTCTATTTTGATGAAAATGAGGTGTGGCTTTTTATTTTTTAAATATATTTTATTGATTTTTTTACAGAGAGGAAAGGAGAGGGATAGAGAGTTAGAAACATTGATGAGAGAGAGACATCGATCAGCCGCCTCCTGCATGCCCCCTACTGGGGATGTGCCCGCAACCAGGATACATGCCCTTGACTGGAATCAAACCTGGGACATTTCAGTCTGCAGGCCGACACTCTATCCACTGAGCCAAACCAGTTTCGGCTGAGGTGTGGCTTTGACAGAAATAAATTTTGTTTGATTGGTTTAACAATGTACTGACCAGCCCTGGCTGGTATGGATAAGTTGGTTGGGTGTTCCCCTTTGCACCAAAAGATCATTGGTTCAATTCTGGTCAGGCCACAAGCTTGGGTTGCAATGTCCATCCTGCAAGAGTCAGTCGATCCATGTCCTACTCTCACATTGATAATTCTTTCTCTCAATCCCTTCCTTTCTCTCTAAACCACTCATTATGATACTATACAGATGGATCAATATCATTATAAATTTATCCAAACCTGTAATGTACAGTACCAATAGTGAAAGCCTAAGGTAAATTATGAACTCTTGGAAATGAGTATGCATGTTTAGCCTGCAGCAGCATGATACATCTAGTTTGCTGCATCTCTTAATTGTATAATTTTATTTTGTGTTATTTAATCTTGTTCTTTTGTTCATCATGGTCCCTAAGTGTATGGAGTCCACTGCTAATGTCGCCAGTAAGAGGCCAAGTAATTAAGGACTAGAAGGTGGGAAATCAGTGATGGTTATTGCTCACCAGTCAGGCATGTCCCATTTCAGCATAGCTACAATCTGGAAGTCAGACAACAAAGTGATAGAAACAGTTGAAGGATCTGCTTCATCAAAGGCAATGAGACTAAGAGAAAATTCGAGAAGGATCTATATCAGACAAGGAGAAACTTCTAATAACTTGGATTGAAGACCAGACACAGAAAATGTGTCCATCTTAGTACCATGACAGTTACGGCCAAAGCAAAAATTTTGTTTATGATGTTGGGAAAAAAAAGGCTGGACTAGTGTTGAATTTACTGCTAGCTCTGGGTGGTTTAAACAATTCAAGAATCGTTATTCCTTCCATAATGTGAAAGTGACTGTTGATGGAAAGTAGCTGAGGAATTTTTGGAAACTTGAGATAAGCTGATTGTGGAGGAAAATTACTTGTCAGAACAAATATTCAATATGGCTGAAACCTCACTATTCTGGAAACAGATGTCTAAAACGGCTTTCATCCATAAGGAACCCTAGTCAGT
Source organism: Lasiurus borealis (assembly GCA_004026805.1). Taxonomy (NCBI): domain Eukaryota; kingdom Metazoa; phylum Chordata; class Mammalia; order Chiroptera; family Vespertilionidae; genus Lasiurus; species Lasiurus borealis. The sequence goes on from PVJN01023251.1 coordinate 12,948, forward strand.
GCCAGATTTGAAGGTGTTTAAGGGTAGGAGAGCAGTCTTGCTTGGGGGCGGTGTTTTAATTACACATTGAAATCCTTTGTCATCTGGCACATTGAGAACCCCAGGACCTTCAAGCATATCAGGAAGTGCACACTGCCAGCATACTACAGGAGACCCCGCTTCTCTTCCAAGATGCCCTTCTGAATTGCTATCCCAGGGAAAAGAAGTACTGTTTGGAGAATAAAATACTTTTCAAGATGGTGCTTATTGTTGAGAATGCTCCCAGGCATCCTCCTTCTATTGGTGATCTTCATCCCAGTATAAAGTGGTATTTCTTTCTCTGAACACCATCCCTTTGATCCAACCAGTGGACCAAGGAGGTACAGCAGTGTTTAAACCGACTACCTGAAGGCTACTTGCTCAGGCTATTGCTGCAACTGAGGAAGACAGCGATGCTGGGAGGATTACATCTATACCTGCATCAAGAACATTGCTTCGGGGTGGGGGGTGATGTCACCAAGGAATGTCTGAATGGCATGTGCAAGAAAACACTCAAGAGGTTCATTCATAACTTAAAAGGAATTGCCGAGGATGAAGAGGTTGCAAAAATTCCACAAGGCTGTGGTTGAGATGACAAACACCTTTAACCCTGGTGTGAATGAGGATGACCCAGTGGTGGTTCTGGGAACTGACTGAGGGATTATTAGAACTGGGACGTGAATGTATAGCTAAAGAAGCAAGAGAAAAGAAAGCTGCAGAAGAAAGAAAATACTTAACAAAATTCACAGTGAAGGGTTTAGCAGAAACTTTTGCAGACCTCAGCAAGCTCTTTTAAAAGTTTGAAGACATAAACCCATACTGAAAGGCTTTCATTAATACAGAGGTACATTATCTGCTTACAAGCAAGTCTGTGATTTAAAAAAAGAAACAAGCAAACCACCATGGACATACTTCTGAAAAGAGTGACACCTACGTAAGAGGAGCCTCAGGAAGGTCTTCCAGGAAATATTTCAAAAGAAAGAAGACAACAATTCCATGCATGTAAGATCTTCCAGTGGGACATGATGTGGGGGTGGGAGACAGTAAATGATATTTATGATCCTGACATGTGTAGATCTAGGCTAATGTGTATTTGTCTTTTTTTTTTTACAAAAAAAAAAGTTTTAAAAGCAAAGAAAATTTTAAATAATTTAAAAATAGGAACAATCTTATAGAATAAGGATATAAAAAATATTTTTGTATAGCTGCATAATGTGTTTGTTTTAAACAAAGTGTTACAAAATAATCAAAAATTTGAAAGTTTACAAAGCAAAAAAGTTACAGAGTAAGCTAAGGCTAATTTATTGAGAAAAGAAAAAATTTTAATAAGTTTAGTGTAACCTAGTGTACAGTGTTTATAAAGTCTACAGTCATGTAGGGTTAAAGTGGTTTGCTATCTCAACCACAGCCTTGTGGAATTCCTGGGCCTTCGCATTTACTTACCTTTCACTCACTGACTCACCCAAGAGCAAATTCTAGTTCTGCAAGTTTCATTTATGGTAAGTGCCCCATACAGATTTACCACTATCTTCATAACATTTTTACTATACCTATTCTATTGTGTTACAATTGCCTACAGTATTGAGTTCAGTAACATGCTTTATAGGTTTATAGCATAAAGGCAATAGTCTATACAATATAGCCTAGGTGTATAGTAGGCTGTACCATGTGTGTTTGTGTTGGTGCATTCAAAAGAAAGAAGACAACAATTGTTTATACTGTACAACAATTTCACCTAAGGTTGTATTTCTCAGAAGGTATACCCATCATTAAGCGAAGTAATCATGACTGTTATTACCTATGTATGTCTGTAAACAATATATTATTGTTTTGCATTATTAAAATTTATTAAATGGTATCATACTACATGTGTCTGTGGAAATAGTGTTTGGCATCCATTACATCTTTTTCCCTAGTGTTCTTTGCTATATTGTCCTGGCTTTAAAGCTAGAAACTACATTTCCCAGGTTCCCTTGCAACTATATTTCTGTATTTGATTTGAATTCTGCTAGTCAGATGCATTTTTGTGACATTTGCGAGGCAGGATCAGAACAGATATCTCCAAGTCTAAATACTGGCTTGGAAATTTGACAAGCAGTATATGTAGGATCCATTTTTAAGGGGCTGGCATAGGAGGCAAATGTGGATTTAGAGTAAACAGCTAATGTTGACAGCCTCTGATTGGGGACTTCCTGATTTTGATGATTATCTGATTTTGGCAACTTATCTTACTAGCTTTCTATTTGTGGCCATAGTGATATGGAGTCAAAGGCCTTCGGGTTATAGAAAGAGGATCAGTTTCCAGTGGCCTGAGTGGTGCTTTGGAAAGCTTCATGGCCCAACTGAAAAAATGTTTAAGAGTCAAGGACCCATCAAGAGTGAGAGCGCTGGTATCAAAATCCCGTTCTTCTGGGTGGGGATGCTAAAGGGCTGTGCTGCAGAACGAAGGATGAACTAGAGGCAAAGCAGTCCTCCAATGAACTGCGACCTAAAACATCTTCATCCTAGAAATGTATCTCTGGCGGAAGATAATATCCTAGGCCTCAAATTCTTAGTCCAGAGAAACAAAAGGATGGAAAACACAGAGGAAAAGGAATGCCCTGCCCACACCCAGTTAGTCTCAAAAGAAAGAGGATAGGGAAAACCAATATTTAAAGACACAGTGGCTTAGTTTTTCAAAATTGATGACAATTCTGTTTTGTCACTGATTATGTAATCTATATTTTCTCAATAGTTTTTGTTGTTTTTTTTTTTTTTAAAGATTTTTCTCTCTCTTGTTGGGTTTCCTCATGTAGGTTCGTATTATTCATCAAGTCTATAACCTTAGCTATTAACCCTTGATAGTTGCCTCTTTCCCACTCTTATATTTTTCCAAAGCCCCATTAAATGTATGTTCGGTCCTCCCATTCTAAACTCTATGTTTCTAAACATTTCTCTCATAGCTTCAGAATAAAACTCTCTGCTGAATTCTGACTTTTTCAACCCTATCCTGCAGGTTTACTGCCTCTTTACAGTTGTGTTCAGTATGCTGGTTAACTTATTATTAATTTCATTGAGTATACTTTCCATTTCTGGAAGTTATGTTTCAAATCAACTGCTTTTAGCCATTTAAATACCCATACCAATATCTGTAGTTCTTGAGTATCTAATCGATGTTGGATTGGTTTGGCTTCACTTACGGTTAAATGATTCTTGATGTGTTTTGAAATTTCAGAGTGTCAGTTTATATTTGGCAGGACTTTGCCTGTGGGAAATCTTTGCTAGCGAGATCAAACATAATATATCTTTGGAAGAACAGAGGTTTCCCACAGACATTGCCCTGCCAAGCATAAGCTCACAAGCCCTGTAATACCATGGCCCTGAGACTTTCTGTGATAACGTCCTGAGAAGATAATGTCCATTGGACAAGTAACATTGAAAAGCAATTCCGTTATTTGAAAGCTTGGTATAAAGGTGGAAGTGTTTATTGTTGTCAGTGGTGGGTGGGAGTGCTTTATTGCTGACACAGCTGACATACTGTTTTAATTTTATATCCTTCAGATACTCGGGTTTGAACTGCCTTTCGGAATTCACCTACCCTTAAAATGCCACCAGCAGTTGGAGGTCCAGTGGGATATACCCCCCCAGACGGAGGCTGGGGGTGGGCAGTGGTATTTGGAGCTTTCATTTCCATCGGCTTCTCTTATGCATTTCCCAAGTCTATTACTGTGTTCTTCAAAGAAATTGAAGAAATATTCCATGCCACCAGCAGTGAAGTGTCATGGATATCCTCCATCATGCTGGCTGTCATGTACGGTGGAGGTAAGTACCCACAAAGGCTGCGTTTTAATATTCATAAAGCAGACAGAGGTTCTATGTTAGGTCACTTTTTTATGTCTCACTCAGTGAGAATTGCCTTAGAGAAAGATAAATTGAGTGACTGGGAATGGGTGTGGTAATACTTTTTTTCTGCTGTATATCTTTTGAATCTTTTAAATTTTGAACAGAAGCCTGTTTTGTCTATTAAAGTACTTTTTAAAAAAACATAAATGCTAAATTGTAGTCCTTTTTTTAAAATTTGTTTTTATTGGTTTCAGAGAGGAAGAGAGAGATAGAAACATCAATGATGAGAGAGAGAATCATTGACTGACCCGCTGCCTCTTTCACGGCCCACACTGGGGATCAAGCCCGCAACCCAAGCATATGTCCAGTCTGGGAATTGAACGAGACCCGGTTCATAAGTCAATGCTCAACCACTATAAAACTTATAAAAATATAAGTTTAGAGAAATGAAAAGGAACCTTGGACTCCATCTGCCAGGATTTCTAATCAGGTTTTGACTATGATGGCTTGAAAAATTGGTATAAATATTCTCCAGAGGTACTCCAGTTACTCGGTATATCTTTAAGCTGACTACAGACCAGAGGTTTGCTGTTGCAGTTCTGAGCTGCCAAAGAGCTTGAAAGCCACTTGCATTTTGCATCAAAAGTAAGTGATGTCAGTTCTACAAATTGCGCATGACACTTTCTTTTGGGAAAACAGTTCCTTCTTTGTCCTCAACCAGAGATAACTAGCACATTTCCCTGAATTTTGTTATAATAGGCCTATGAACTGTATCCCTCTCTTTTTCTAATTATAGCTAATTGGGGCCATCCTTCCTGAAATAACTCGAAATTGCCTGAGTCTTGTGGCAGAGTTTTTACTAAATGGGTTATTTTGTTTAAATTGTCTCTTAAGTAGTATGTCCCCCAAGAATTATCATAACTTTTACAAGGGCCATCATCCTCTAACTTGTGTATTTGGCCACACCCATCCTAATATGTTTTGAGCTGTAAATGGTTTTTTGCTTTTCTTTCTCTTTTTTTAATGCTTTGGTTCATAGAAACATCCTGATGCTTGTTAGAGTATGTTTTTTAGGGAAAGATCTTAGTTGCCTACTGTTGTTTTATTTCCCTGAGTTCTTCCCCCCCTCCCCCACTCCTAAAATGAAAAGTATAAATTTGAATGTTTTCAGTTTTATGGTGATGTCATGTTAACATTTCCCATCTAAAATACTGGAATCTGCACTGGCCGGTTTGGCTCAGTGGCTAGAGCATAGGCCTATGGACTGAAGGGTCTGGGTTCAATTCCGGTCAAGGGCACATGCCCGGGTTGCAGGCTCCATCCCCAGCAGGGAGGGTGCAGGAGGCAGTTGATATATGATTCTCTCTCATCATTGATATTTCTGTCTCTCTCCCTCTCCCTTTCTTTCTGAAATCAATAAAAATATATTTTTAAAAAAATACTGGAAACTACAGCATTAACTTATATTTCACAGAATCAACAGTGTGGCGATATTTTATTCTTTCATCTTATACCAGCTATAGGTAAAAATTATTTCCAAACCAGCTGAGGCCTAATATTTGCAAGAAGTGACTTAGAAGGTCAATGAAAATTTTTGTTTTGTTAATCCTCATCTAAGGGTATTTTTCCATTGCATTTTAGAGGAAGGAGAGAGACAGAGAGAGAAACATCAATTGGTTGCCTCCTGTGCAAGTCCCAACAGGAACCAGAGATCAAGCCTACAACCGAGGTACATTTCCTTGACAGGAATCGAACCTGGGACTCTTCAGTCCCCGGGCCACCACTCTAGCCATTAAGCCAAACCAGCTAGGACAATGAAAACTTCTCCATATACATATACTTGGTTGAGCCTGAAGTCTGTCCTGGCAATCAGTTACTGACCCAGCACCTTAAAGAGACTTGGTCCTCTGAAACACTGGGATATTAAAAGCTTTTATTTCTTCTTGCATGTTTATTATGTGTATATATAAATGTATTCATATGTACGTAGGTATGTGCATACATAACTTAAACATAATTTGAATTTCGATTCTTTGTAGCTAGAGCCTGTTCTTTTTTTGTTTTTGTTTTTGTACCATTCCCGAACGTACTACAATACCGGGTTGGTAGCCTGTTCTTTTAATCTTAAAACACCATGCTGCGATTAAGAATAGTATTATTAGAACATAGTAACTGCAGAATCTTACATAGTATTTATGGAAATAGAATTTGTTAGCATATAATCAATAGTATTTTCTGAATCTATACATTCTATATATAGTCTGTTTTAAAAAATAGACTTACTATCTTCTAGGGAGATAACTATACAGTAAACGGAATAAGGTCCTAATTTACTGTGCTGACGGCCTAGAAATATGATTTGTATGTCTTCTGCCTTATAAACATAGACTGCATGTAATGGGAAGAAAATGAGCCGGATATGAAGCTTGGGTCGCACTAGCTTTGTGACCCTGCATGTCCCATCATCCCCTTCCCGACTGCTGCAGTGACTCTTTCCTACTTACCGTCACCTCCTTTGACCAGCCAGACTGGTTATGGTGTTATGTAAACAAAGTTGTCATTCCCACAAGTTCATACCCATGAAGTAGAGACATAAATAGTCTTATAAATACAAATAAATGAAATTCAATGAGTGTCACTCAGGGTATAATCAGAAAATACTTTTGTATTACAGCTTTTAAACCATTGTTTGCTTTAGATAAGACTTCCTTATAATTAAGACAAAGTTGGAAATGGGAAATTACAGATTATACCTATGTGTAGCAAATAAGAAGAGGCCATGTGATTTTTGAATTTAAAAACTGATACATAAAAATCTTCTTTTCTTGATCCTTAATATTTCACTTTTTATTTGGTTCCTTCTCTCACTTTTAAAAATGATTTTTTAATTTTTATTTTTTGTATGTATCTATTTAGTTGAAGAAATTTATTCTGTTTCTTTTTGTTTTGTTTTTTTTAGATAACTCTCCATTTCCTATCTTTTTGAGGCATTACACCCAAGAATATTCTGACCATTATCTGAGTTAATTTTCTCCTACAAGCATTTTTTCTTCTCACAGTGTTGGCTAATAACACAAACAAGTAATATAGGCATAAAACCAGATTAACTCTCTAAAAGTCATAATCAGTCCAATACACTGGGAACAGTTTTGTTTAATTTTGTTTTACTTTTAGATGTCCTAATTACAAAACTTTAAACTTGGAAAAAAATAATAATGTATTTGGTTGTTGTTTTTTTTTCTTTTTAAAAAATATGAAATAAGCCACATTTATAATAATGCTCTGAAATCATATAATCAGATCCGTGTGTCTGTCCAAAATTTAAAACAAAATACACTTATAAAATATATGCTGGTCATATCCTAGATACATCAAGAAGCCTATGAACATCCATTACCAAAGTATTTCCAGCCTGTTCTGCCTTATAAGAGAAAGATTAAGGATCGAGTCATTTATATTTTAGTAAAATTCCATCCAGAATATCCAGATACAAAAGAAAGCAATGTTCTCACCATTACCTTTTGTTGTACGTTCATTCTGGAGGTCTTGTGCAGATGTGGGGGCAGGCTCCTGCTCTCGGCCACTAACTGTTTGACCCTTTCGCAGGTCCTGTCAGCAGCATCCTCGTGAACAAATATGGCAGTCGTCCGGTCATGATTATTGGCGGGTGCTTGTCGGGCAGCGGCCTGATTGCAGCTTCGTTCTCTAACAGTGTAGAGGGGCTTTACTTTTGTATTGGAGTCATTGGAGGTGAGTTGCTGTTGATTCATTTTTAAATTCCTGTGATAAGAGTAAATGAGTTGAAAGAGATTATTGCATCCCTTCTAAGAAGAGTCAGTAGTAGTAAATGTGTCTTTAATTTTCATCTCTTTATTAGAACAATATTTTTATATCTTTGTGTCTGGGTGTTTTGTTTTTTAAAAAGAACGCTTTTGACTACTTTTGTATTGACCACTTTTGACTTGAGAATAATGCATGAGCCCTGGCTGGTTTGCTAAGTGGCTAGTGCAGTGGTCAGCAAACTCACTCATTAGTCAACAGAGCCAAATAGCAACAGGACAACTATTGAAATTTCTTCCGAGAGCCAAATTTTTTAAACTGAAGCTTCTTCTAACGCCACTGTTTCGAAATAGACTCTCCCAGGCCGTGGTATTTTTTGTGGAAGAGTCACCGTCAAGGGGCCAAAGAGCCACATGTGGCTTGCGAGTTGCAGTTTGCCGACCACTGGGCTAGGGCATCAGTCCCTCAGGCCAAAGGGCTGAGTGTTCAATTCCCAGTCAAGGCAGGTACCTTGGTTGCAGGTTCTCCAGCCCCAGTAGGTGTGTCTTTCTCATGTCAGTATTTCTCTTACACAGACAGTAAGTAATGAAAGCGCATAGTCTGGTTTTAGAGCTCACACTTTAACCACAATACAGTATGTCTTCCAATAACGAGGATCTTTGTCTCCTTCCCTTACTTACTTATACCTTTATTTTAACTTATTTGGTTAAGTAACCTCAATCTCTCTCTGACATTTATTACAGTATGTGATTCATTTTTCCCCTCTTTCTCAGGTCTTGGGCTTGCCTTCAACTTGAATCCAGCTCTGACCATGATCGGCAAGTATTTCTACAAGAAGCGACCGTTGGCAAATGGACTGGCCATGGCGGGCAGTCCTGTGTTCCTCTCTACCCTGGCCCCCCTCAACCAGGCTTTCTTCAGCATCTTTGGCTGGAGAGGAAGTTTCCTAATTCTCGGAGGCTTACTACTAAACTGCTGTGTGGCTGGATCCCTAATGCGACCCATAGGGCCGCCCCCCGCCACTGCAGAGAAATACCAGCCTACAGAAGCCATCCAGGAAGGTGGAAAGCCTGGTTCCAAAGTGGCAGGTGATGCAAATACCGATCTCATTGGCGAAACCCCCAAAAAGGAGAAAAAGTCAGTATTTCAAACAATTAATCAATTCCTGGACCTTTCCTTGTTCACGCACAGAGGCTTCTTGATCTACCTCTCCGGAAACGTGTTAATGTTCTTTGGACTGTTCGCTCCTTTGGTCTTTCTTAGTAATTACGGCAAGAGTCAGCATTACTCCAACGAGAAGTCTGCCTTCCTTCTCTCCATTCTGGCTTTCGTTGACATGTTTGCCAGACCATCTATGGGACTTCTGGCCAACACAAGGTGGATAAGACCGCGAGTTCAGTATTTTTTTGCTGCTTCTGTCGTTGCGAATGGACTGTGCCATATGGTAGCGCCGTTGACAAACAGCTATGTTGGGCTCTGTATTTATGCTGGAGTTTTTGGGTTTGCGTTTGGGTGGCTCAGCTCCGTATTGTTTGAAACACTGATGGACCTCGTTGGACCCCAGAAGTTCTCCAGCGCCGTGGGATTGGTGACCATTGTGGAATGCTGTCCTGTCCTCCTAGGGCCACCACTTTTAGGTATAGTATGTCCCCGTCTCCCTGGTTCCCTTAATATAAAACAGGCACAGAGATTGAGAAGGGGATAGAAAGCAGAGATCACTGAGCGAGCCTTTTGCTGGGGGAGAGCAGGCCTTTCTCATGTCTGTGTCCTCGGTGCTTCGAGCAGCATAACTGCTCAAACACAGACTGGAGTTAAAAAGAACCATCAAGCTGAAAGGGGAGTAAAATATTTTTTAAATGATAGTGTTTTCTCTTTGTAAAACTTCCATGCTATTGTAAGATAACATGTAAAATACAACGCCACCTCTAAAGCACCGGTGGTAATTTCATTTTAATAAGGAAGTTTAATAGTAATAATTAAAGTAATAGTAGTAATAATAATAATAGCTACAATGTAAGCTCATAGTGCACTGCCCTATATCTTATGTCTCACCAGTCGATGAGGCAGGGACTGTTAGACCTCCCACTTTGTTAGTGAAGAAAGGGGTTTGAAAAGTGAAACAATTTGCCTTGTATCACACAGCTAGTCATTGAGTATCTAATTGGGAAACTATTTCCTAAAGTTATTTAATGCTTCATCTTTTAAATCAATACATAAGACAGTAAAAAAAATTGGCTCTTTTGAAAAGATGTAACTCCTACTTCCACTGTACCCAATAAGATGACCAATCTTGTCAGTTTTCACTTCCTAAATTTCTAATCTATACACTTGCTCCTCCTCTCTCTCTCTCATCCATAGTTTCCATTCGAGCTGCTCCAGGAGCCTCCTAACTGGTCTATATCCACTCCAGCTAGGCTTCAGTCTGTTTTCTACTCGACAGATGCAAATCGGATATTTCAGCTAATTAGAACTGTCCAGGTGCTTCCATCTTCTTAGGGTGAAAATCAAATTCCCTATGTGGCCCACAGGGCCCTTCATTGGCCCCACCCATCTTTTTTTTTTTTTTCCCAGCCTCGTTTCCTACCTACTGGCCTGTGCTCCCCTCCAGCAGCCTGGCCCTTCTCCCTTCCCCTTTTGTCCCTTGTACTGGATCCCTACCCCACCCCCTCTCTGCCAGATAACCCCTTCTTTCTGTCAGTCTAGGCCAGTGGTCGGCAAACTCATTAGTCAACAGAGCAGCAAAGCTCGGCTCACTAGCCGCAGTTTGCCGACCACTGTTCTAGGCTTACTAGTATACTCTGTAAGAGATGCCTTCCTGATCCTACTTACTGGTCCTCCCCGCTACTTTCTGCTTTCAGCCCTCCTCGTAGCACTGGTCACAGTTCATATGATTGATTACTTGATTAACATCTCTCTCCTCCACTAAACTGTAGATATTATTTCCTTTGCCCACTTTCTCCTTGGGGCCTAAGAAAGGCTCAGTAAATACTGAGTAAATAATGCCCTGAGTTAGAAAACCATGTGGCAGGGGTGGGGAACCTTCTTTCTGCCAAGACCCATTTGGATATTTATAGCATCATCTGTGGGCCGTACAAAATTATCAACTTAAAAATTAGCTGCTATATTTAGTCAAACATTTAATTAACTCACCCCTGATGGCAGGGCCAGACCTAATGATTGCATCAGCCTTATATGGCCCGCCTGCAGCTGGATATTTCCCACCCCTGCCATATGGAATCTATATTTGAATTGGTTACATGAAGTCCTCCCTACGTGTGGAGTAGGATTTTTCAGTTTATTCCTTGATATGCCAATTAGATTTGATGCTAATGAATTTTACTATAATAAGGAATTCATGGCCAAAAAAAAGTTTGGAAACACCAAGTCAAATAGATTTCTTTACTCTAGGACCTTGCAAAGCCTTTGCCATGCTAACTTGCATTGTGCGGCTTTAATAAGAAAGAATAAGATATGCCAGTCCCCAAAACTATTTGACTTTGGAGACACCAGGAAGTATCCTGCCGCTCCAAAGTTACAGTTGCAGCTTCAGTCACACTTCCTGGGTTGAAAGCCAAGTGTTACTAACTTTGTGACCTTGGATAAGTTACTTAAAGGTTTCTGTGCCTCACTTTTTACATTATACAACGAGAATGATGGTAGCATCTGCCCGTTGTGAGGAAGAAGCACTCAGAATGATGCAAAAGTATTACTAACATTTGATCATTTTTTCTTTTTCTTTTTAAATATATTTTACTGATTTTTTTTTTTACAGAGAGGAAGAGAAGAGGGATAGAGAGTTAGAATCATCAATGAGAGAGAAACATCTAGCAGCTGCCTCCTGCATACCTCCTACTGGGGATGTGCCTGAAACCAAGGTACATGCCCTTGACCGGAATTGAACCTGGGACCTTTTAATAGGCCAACACTCTATCCACTGAGCCAAACTGGTCAGGGCTGGTCATTTTTTTAGCATAGGACAAGTCTTCACAGGAATGCTTTTTGGGAAGTGCTGATGTCAGTGAAAGAGCAGGAGTCTGGGAGACTGAAATTAGCTCTGTGACCTTGGGCAAGATTCCTAACTCCCCTTTTTTTTAGGTTTATTTTTTTTTTATTTTACAGAGTGAGAGACATCAATTTGTTGTCCCACTTATTTGTGCATTCATTGGTTGACTCTTGTATGTGCCCTGACCAAGGATCAAACCTGCAGCCTTGGTGTATTGGGACAACACTCAAACCAACTGAGCTAGGCTCTTAAACCTCTATTGCAACAACTTTTCCCCCCAATGTGTATTGAGAAAACTGATTCTAGGTGATCTCTAGTTCCTTCCCAATTCAAATATGCCAAGATTTAATTATTTTCAAGTTGTTAAAAGTGACAGTATGCCAAGGCCAGCCAAAATCAAGCGTGACATCATAAAAGGTCAAACCACTTTTAGTAGTTTCTTTTTCAACTAAGCTGTCACCTGCGGGCTATTGAGAATTGGGTTGACATCTTTCTGAGTAGGTCCTTGAGTTTTATTTAGAAAAGGCTATTACTGTTATCCACGTAACTGTTTATTGGTTGATGTTTTCAGTGTGTTGTTTTTTTTCTCTTTTGACATCTTCAGGTCGTCTTCATGACATTTACGGAGACTACAAATACACGTACTGGGCCTGTGGCATAGTTCTCATTTTCGCAGGCATCTATCTCTTCATTGGCATGGGCATCAATTACCGAATGATTGACAAAAAAGATAAAATGAGGGAGCAGAAAAAGGAGAATAAAGAGGAAGAGGCCAGTATTGTAGAGGCGGAGGAACCAAAATCATTTACCAACAGAGCAGAATCGTCAGAGCAGAAAGACATCGAAGGAAGCCCCAAAGAGGAGGAGAGTCCCGTCTGAGCCTGTGGGCGGAAGGGCAAATGGAGCAGCTTGTGACCCAGATCTCTGAAAATGTCCTACTGGCCGCAATCTCCCAGTGGTGCTCAATGCAAATAGTGGACATCTGTGTGGCAATCCTACCGGGTGGTCCTTGGTGGAATTTTTGTTTCACTCCTTACCATTCGTCCAAATTTAAAATGCCATATCCTTTGGGGAGGGAGTGGTTGGCAAGAATGAAGGGAAGAAGTCGGGTACGTTTTTTTTTTTTTTAAATCTTAGCTTTTAACAGTGTCATAAAGATTATAATATGTGCCTTAAGTTTTAGTCTTTAGAATCTTTAAGGAGCCTTAACTTTTCAACCCACTCTGCTGAATTCATCTATTTTAAGTGTTCCGTTACAAAGAAAAATAACTTGATCGAAGCAAATCTAAAATGTAAAACTAATCTTGCTTCAGTGTTATTTGTAACATATTGTCATATGTTATCACTGAAAGACTGAGTAGAAATCTTGGCTGAAAGTTGGGGGTTTTCTAAAATCCTGACTGAAATATTTTCCTAGCATCAGTATTTGCCTGGCATGTGTGCCTGCCTGCTATATATATATAGGAAACTTAAGGCATAAAATTTTGGAAATACCTTGTCTATTCTAGACACATTGTACTCATCAACGCCCCATCTAGTTTCTTTCCTTAGGATGTTATTATTCCTTTTCAAAGATATATTTTGAGTACTTATTGATCATTGTCCCTTTTGAGATCACTTAGTTGTTGTTTTTTTTTTTTTCACTGTAAAAGTTAGTATTAAAATATGCAAAACTACATGTTTGTGCCTCCTTAGTAAATCCAGCATCTCTAATTAAATGTAGACAGATATTTCAAACAGCAGCCGAACTCAGCTTGGGTTTTTCTAAAACCTCAGTTAAACCATGAGACTTAGAATCTGTTATTGTTTTTCCTGGAATTTTCCCCCTTTGATTCATAGTGGTTCCATTCACATCTATGTCTAGCTCAGAGCTGTGTGTGAGATTCTCATTCTTTGTATACTTAGTTTTTTTTGTTGTTGGTTGTTTCTTGTTTTGTTTTGTTTTTCATGTTTGCTGGTTAAAAAGAGCCAAAGAGATTTGGCCTCAGGCAAGCATACAAGGATAAGATTGGGAGGGATGTTGCTGAGTGTTTTTAATTCAATAAATAACTCCTTTTTTTTCTGAGAAGTTTCTTAAAGAAAATTATGTTTTGGTTAGACTATTGGACACATTCATAAGACACATTTCCCCACATAACCCTAAAAATTTTGTGACTCATTTCACTTATTTGAAAAGTAAAGAAATGGATTTAGTACAAGAATAGAAGGGAAGACAGACCAGAATGAAAATGAAATATTTTTTTAACCTAATATCTCTTAAATTGAGAAAGAACAATGACAGACATTCAGTGACATATATTGTATTCAATGTATTTTAAAATATTGTAATTGACAGAGTGAAAGAATAGATAAAAGCCTTGTGTTAGCTGGCTTTTCCAAATAAACTCTCCCCCACCCCTTTTTTTTTTTTAGAAATATTTCTTTCTCTAAATGTTTTATTTGAGGAAAACATTACTATCTTTATTTTCATTATTAAGATACCATTTGGCCCTTGCTAATATTAAATTAAATCATTTGGCTTACGTGCTCTGAGCTTTGTGTATATGGCTTATTTTAATTTTTCTCCTTTCCTCTTCTTTACTTAAAGGCTAGCGGAGAGGAATTTTGAAACAACCTCTCTGAAAGCACCCAGAGGAGTTAACCTTAAAGACATAATGAACACCCCAGTCCTCCTCCGCCTGAGTGTCATGGCAGGTGGAGGTGGCGCTTATGGGAGAAGCCTGTGACTGTTAGAAGGCTTGGCTCTAGTTTGGACTCTGCCATTTTCCATGGACCTGTCATTTTCCATAACTTCTGTGTGCCTCTTTCCCTTCTATAATAACGAGGATCACTGTCAGTGAGGGAATAGTAAAGGAAATGTCAGGAGGGGAGGGGAGGAAAGATAGCTGAAGCAGATGGATAGGGTTATTTTCCCATCTCCATTGCTGAGCTACACCCACACATAAGTCCCTGCTTGTTGGTCTTTGGTCACTACCTGAGTCTTGTTAGGGAAGGGAAGGGTTTACATGCTGATTAACCAGCAGGACGGGTTCTGAAGCTGCTGCATTTAGAAGCAAGGGCTCAACACTGGCTCCAAGCTGGACCTCAGGCTTTATTAACCCAGTCCAGCGCTGACTTTCTCCCACTGAAGACATAGGCCTAAGGAATTGAATTAAGATCAACTGTGGTAACAGAGCCAATACTAAAACCCAACCGGGCCTACTCGGTGCCATCTATTCTTGTTAACAAGCAGCTAATCCTCTGTTACAATGTTGCATAAACAATAAGGCAGCTAGGTTTTCTGATCCAAATTGTTGCCAACTGCCCTACATGGGAACTAAGTTTATTTTAGTTCACACAGTTTCAATGGTTGCTTTGGGAAAATCGATGTGCACATAGAGTACCTGCCTCTCTTCTCTCTGCCCCACGCTCTCCGAAAGTCAGAGGGAACGTGTGCAGCACTTCCATAGTGGTGGTGCCCAAAAAAGCTGCAAGAGTCCATGCTGAAGCAGGCTCCCAAGTCAAAGCCAAAAGAAATTACTTAAGAAACTGATGGTTAGAGAACAGAGATGGCGGCATAAGGTATACGCCTGTACGTGCTGTCTCTCACAACCACACAAAACTATAACTAAAGACAAAACGACTATCCCCCAGAACCACGGGAAAGCTGGCGGAGTGGAAGTTCTACAACTAGAAGGAAAGAAAACAGTGCATGGAGACCTGGTAGGATGTGCAGAGGCTCAGAAAGGCAGAGGTACGGAGATGCACTCGAATCAAGCTGGCATGCGCTGTTTTTTTCTATTGGGAGGGAGTTACAAGTACCCAGCTGCTCTGAACTGCAGTTTCTGACAAGATTCTGGGGACCCAGACTCATACAGGGGGAAACTGGGCTGTCTGCCATCAGGTCGGAAAGAGAGGGTGGCTTTCACACAGAGGTGTACACAGGAATCATTTACTGCGCTGGGGTGCAGGATGCGGGACAGGGGATAGAAAGAAATACGGAGATGCAGAGAGGGCTGACTGGCAGCCATAATTGTTTGCCATGCCCTAGTGATTCCCTGAGACCCCGCCCCACCCAATTTACAAACCCATCAAGCTGTGCACAGCGGTTTTTATATATAAATGGCTTTCCCTCTTGCAGCTTAACCTAACAAATTGCAACTGAGTCAGACAACTCCAAAACTTCCAAACTCCAAGCAAAGAGGAGAAATCTGCAGAGCTCCCTGTAGCTCCTGCTGGGTGGTCTCAGACACTATCTGACTTGCACCTCCTTGGAGATCTAGGAACCAGTGTACCTGGAAGTCAGTGTGAGACGGGACCAGATTTCAACTCCTCACATACATAAGGGGCAGACTCACTGAGCACCAAAGCCCCACTGAAGCAAGTCCTGCCCCATAAGGGTGTCCCCAGCACAGCAGTTCTTCCATTATAGATACAGCTAATCCTCAGTCAACTGGCCTTGAGGTCAATTCCTCGCAGTGTACGAATAGCAATCAAGGCTTAACTGCAACAAAACTGTACCCTGCCCACAAAGGGGTGCACCAAGAGTGTCCACTTCAGGTGGTTAGGGAGGTGGAGCTACTGGGCTCTAGAGGAAAACTAGTACACAAACCCACTCCATCAACACAGGGAAGCAGCCAAAATGTGGAGACAAAGAAACATGTCACAACAAATGAAAGAAATGGAGGAAGCAAACTATTGGACATAGAGTTTAAAACCACATTTATAAGGTTACTCAAGAATCTTCTACAAACCAAGAAACTTAGTGAGACCTCTGAGAAACTTAGTGAGACCTTAAAGGATTTTAATGAGAATGCCAAAAAAATGGAAAAGGACCAGCCAGAAATTAAGCATACATTGTCTGAAATAAAGAATAATATACAGAAATCCAACAGCAGACTAGAGGACCCCAAGAATCAAACCGAAGATTTGAAATAGGAAGCAAAAAACACCCAACCAGAAAAACAAAAAGGAAAAAAAGAGTCCAAAAATATGAAGATAGTGTAAGGAGCCTCTGGGACAACTTCAAGCGTACCAACATCAGAATTATGGAGGTGCCAGAAGAAGAGAGAGAGAGCAAGATACTGAAAACCTATTTGAAAAAAATGACAGAAAACTTCCCCCACCTGGTGAAAGAAATGGACGTACAAGTCTAGGAAGCACACAGAACCCCAAACAAAAGGAATCCAAAGAAGACCATACCAAGACACATCATAATTAAAATGCCAAGGGCAAAAGACAAAGAGAATCTTGAAAGCAGCAAGAGAAAAAGTTAATTACCACAAGGGAGTACCCATACGACTGTCAGCTGATTTCTCAACAGAAACTATGTAGACCAGAAGAGAATGGCAGGAAATATTCAGTGATGAATAGCAAGAACCTACAACCAAGATTACTCTACCCAGCAAATCTATCATTCAGAATTGAAGATAAGGAGCTTCACAGACAAGAAAAGGCTAAAGGAGTTCATCATCACCAAATCAGGATTATATGAAATGCTGAAGGGTATTCTTTAAGAGGAAGAAGAAGAAAAAGGTAAAGATAAAAATTATGAACAACAGCCAAGACCGGTTTGGCTCAGTGGATAGAGCGTCGGCCTTCGGACTGAAAGGTCCCAGGTTCAATCTGGTCGGGGGCATGTACCTTGCTTGCGGGCACATCTCCACTGTGGGGCGTGCAGGAGGCAGCTGATTGATGTCTATCTCATCGATGTTTCTGACTTTCTCCCTTCTTCTCTGTAAAAAATCAATAAAATATATATATATAAAAATCATGAACAACAAAGTGATAAATACATGCCCATCAACAAGTGAATCTAAAAATCAAGTGAATAAAGAATCTGATGAACAGAATAAACTGGTGAATATAATAGAAAGGGAATGGACTGACAGTTCTCAGGAGGAAGGGGGTGTGAGGAGTGCGGAAGAGATTGGACAAAAATCTTACACTTTTGGACTGAGGACAGTGGCAGGGGGGTAAGGAATCAAGTGGAGGGGAGCTATGGGGAGAAAAAGAGGAACATCTATAATAAACTGAACAATAAAGTTAAAAAAAAACTGATGGGTTAGACAGTTGCAGATGATCTGTCACCAAACAAGACTATTAGCATCTTATACTCAAATCCCCCGAGAACTTAAATAATCTTAACTAGCTAAGACAAATGAATAATTTCTACAAAAAGTATCCAAGGAAGGATGATGTAAAACAAATTATGAAAAATTCTGAGAGGTATTTTTCCCCTGATTGAAACATTCTGGTGAATAAACCTCTGGATTCTGGGATTGTCTGAACTTAGAATGTTATGTTTGTACCCTAGATATTATTGTATTGGGTTTCAGATTGATAAACTGGGTACAAGCAGTCCTCAGGTTACGTCGGAGATCCATTCCCGGCGGGACTTAACGTGATTTTCACTGAAAGTCAGAACCCACCTACATAAGCACCTACATCACTCACATGGAGCACATACATAGCAGTGATAAAATGAAACAGTAAAAAAAGTTTAAAAAAAGATAACAATTCCTGACCTTTACTTGTGGTAAATAAATAATACGTACATTGAAATGACAATTTATTTATTTTTTACAAATAAAGAGACGGCAATGTAACCACGAAACGACATACAATGTACATCGAGTCCAACGTAACCCGAGGACTGCCTGTATTGGTTTGTCTGGAAAATATAAATGTCTGGGTTTTACCTTCCCTAACAAATGGTTCACAGTATAATAAACTTCATAGTTGTGTTCCCTGCCCTTATGTCACCCCCCCCCCACACACACACACACACACACTCTTTGGGGTTGGAAAGATGAGGAAAGGTTAACAGCAAATTTCCACCTTTGCAACATGGCATGTTTTAATATCAGGCCAGGCACCTGCCTAGAAGACATGGAGAAAGAGGTTCATGATAGACTGTCACTATGAAAATAATGGACAGGAAGGCACAGTCCACCTCACTTGCCCAAATGTGAGCAGTGGAGCCAAGCAGCCTCAGAGTGTAGAAGCATCGAAAGGGGTTGCAAGTACACTCTCCTGAGATGTGTTTGAGCTTTAGAGCTGTAGATGCGGCCGCCCTTTCCTCCACTCAGTCTAGGCTGTAGGGACAAACGCGTTCACAGGGGAGTGACTGGCAGAGTGTCTTTCTCCTAGTGCAACAGCAGTGGTTGGCCTGCTTTTAGCTGTCTTGCCCTGACTTGCTAGAGCAGGCTGAGATAGTCTATTGGCTGCTTAATACAGGCTACAAGGTTCAAGCGCGTTATTTCGTCTTCCTACACATCAGGGTTTTCTGTTCGGTGTTGGTAAAAGTGAATATTAAACTTCCCTCAGATTGTCATGAAGGTTAATTCATGTGTGACAACTCGTGTTAAGCAAGGGCTTAATAGTAAGTGTAAGCATCTTACTATTTTTTTATATATATTTTATTGATTTTTTTACAGAGAGGAAGGGAGAAAGATAGAGAAACATCAATGAGAGACATTGATCAGCTGCCTCCTGCACACCCACTACTGGAGATGTGCCC
Source organism: Lasiurus borealis (assembly GCA_004026805.1). Taxonomy (NCBI): domain Eukaryota; kingdom Metazoa; phylum Chordata; class Mammalia; order Chiroptera; family Vespertilionidae; genus Lasiurus; species Lasiurus borealis. The sequence goes on from PVJN01023251.1 coordinate 32,072, forward strand.
GCAACCAAGTACATACCCTTGACCAGAATCGAACCTGGGACCTTCCAGTCTGCAGGCCAACGCTCTATCCACTGAGCCAAAAACAGTTTTGGTGCATCTTACTATTTTTTAAAAATCAAAGAAAAGTGATACTTGAGAAAAAAATGAGCTCTTTTAATTCCCCAAACGGATTCTTACTTGCAGAGGATGGTGTGCGAGTGACTCTTAAAGATAAGAACAGCCCTGGTGTGGCGCAGCTGATCCGGCATCAGCCTGGGCACAGAGAGGTTACCATTTTCCAGTCAGGCACATGCCCCGTTGGAGGCACGATCCCTGGTAGGCGTGCAGGAGGCAGCTGATTGATTTTTCCGCTCTTACATCGATGTTTCTCCCTCACCCTTCCTCCTTAAAAATCAAAAGACTATTCTTTAAAAAATATATATTAGCCAATGGTTAAATTCTTCCTTTTGATCAGATCAGATCCTCCCTTTAGTCTAAATGAATGGATGAAACTAACAGCTCACACGGTTGGTGCATGTATGTAACTAGTAACAGGTCATAATTCAAGTTATTTTCCCCACGCAGTGTTCTTAAATGCAAATTGAGAGACTGATGAGGTTTTCCTTCTCCCTA
>PVJN01023252.1:0-32507 GCA_004026805.1 Lasiurus borealis
CAAAGGACTTGTATGCATGCATATAAACATAAACAATGATCACAGACACTGGGGGATTGGGGTATGCCTGGGAGGGAGGGGGGCAATGGGGAGATATGTATAAAAAATTAATAAAAATTTTTTTTAAAAAAAAGCATGTAACGGGGAAAAAAATAAATAAATAAATAAAACCATTTCCCCTAAGAACAGGAACAAGACAGGGATGCCCAATCTCACCACTCCTGTTCAACACAGTACTGGAAGTACTAACCATTGTGATCAGGCAAAAAGAAGAAATAAAAGGCATCCAAATTGGAAAAGAAGTAAAACTGTCCTTATTTACAGGTGACATGATACTGTACATAGAAAACCCTAAAGACCCCATCAAAAAATTATTAGACTTAATAAATAAATTTGGCAATGTAGCAGGATACATTGGTTGTAAAAAAAAAAAAAAAAAATACTATGAACAACTGTAGAGAGCACCTGGGAAAGCACAGGGGGCATTTCTTTTAAATTGTCAGCTGAAGCCAAGGCAATAGGCAAAGCCATGTCCTAGGAACACACTTTGCCAAAAAGGCACGGGTGTTATCAGCTTGACCTTCATTTCAGCCCAGGTATCTGGTAGTTGGTTTTGATATGTAAATCCAGTCAAGCACCAGAATGCTTGGGCCTACTCAATAATGCAAATAATATCCTTTGTCTTGACTTTTGGTGAAACTTCCTGGCATTTGGGGGTATAAAATAAACACACTGCATCCGCTTTGGGTCATTGTCTCTCCAGCAGAAGAGGGCAGCAGTCCCACCCTGTTCCCAGCTTTTTCCTTCCATTTTGTGTCTTCTCTCTTTCTTTATTTCTCAATCCTCAGGTCTCCACTCAGGAACTGGACCTGCTCTCTAGCTGCACTGGACATGGAAAAGAGAGAAATATTTTTACATCATTTGGCGCCTAATGTGGTCCCACTGAGTACAGAGGCAAGAAGTGAGGGGATCACTCCAAAAAGTGTGTACACCACAGATTAAAGAAGTAAGGTAAAGAGCAGATGGTTGCAAGTTGTATTAGCTGGGTGTAAAACATGGGTAATTCTCAAAAGCTTAAAACTATGCTCAGCCAAGACCGGTTTGGCTCAGTGGATAGAGCGTCGGCTTGTGGACTGAAAGGTCTCAGGTTCCATTCCGGTCGGGGGCATGTACCTTGCTTGCGGGCACATCTCCTGGGGCGTGCAGGAGGCGGCTGATCGATGTCTCTCTTTCATCAATGTTTCTGACTTTCTATCTCTCTCCCTTTCTCTCTGTAAGAAATCAATAAAATATATTAAAAAAAAAAAACTATGCTCAAAGCTCAAGGATGCCCTCTTAAACATAGTCAGATTCTTGATTTCTTGTTTTATTAATGAAATGTGGTCTAATTTAAAAAAGAGGATTAATTCTGTGATCCAGTTTAAATTTAATTGATAGTCTTTAAGATAATTTAAGTATACAATCTTTAAATCATATATATATATATATATATATATATATATATATATATATCATATATATTTGATCTTTCCAAGTTTATTTAAAGACTTTGACCGAGAATAACTTTCAGAGATTTCATGGGCCCTGAAATGTTTTCAAAAGTCTGTTCTCTCTTAAAAAAAATATCTATTTTTTAATTAAAGCAATTGGTACTTGAAATTGCATGGAAAGCTTTATCAAATAAAAATTAATCAATATATTATACTTATATACATATATTAAATGTTATGAAAGTTTTGGCCTCTAAGGAGGGCAAAATATTTCCTAAAATACAATAGCAAAATTTTAAGACAGAATTTAAAGTAACAAAAAGCCCATAGACACCTGCATTTTAAATGGGTTGGTTGTGGGGCAGCATTTGTGCTTTGTGAACCAGACCTATAAGTTTACTAAATTTGCTTGCTTTGCTTTTTTAATAAAAATACCTATTTAAATTACTTTATAAAGTAGCTTTTTAAAATATAATCAAGGTCTCATATAAATTAAGTTACATGAGAAGCCAATGTTTTTATAAGTAATTGAATCCAAGTAAAATCTAAGAACAGATTAGAAGCCACCATGAGGACTGCCTGGCTTGGCAGCCACCATGTTGGCCTCATGGCTTGCAACTCCCATGGGGGCCACCATCTTGAAACAGCAAAGGCCAACCCCTCCCTCTGAATAAGCCAATGTCTTTGTAAGCAATTTGATTAAGTCTTCTAAGAAAGTTACTGAGACCTCCCATGATCCCTCTGTATATGCAAAGAAGCCTAAGGGAATACTCTTTAAAAATAAAATTCTAGCTTAATAAAAAGGATAAATTTAAAAATTTTGAAATATCACTGATATTTACAGTGTAAACTAAGATTGTTGTTGTTGAAGTATTGAATCTGACAGTAAATTAGTAGTCAACTCCAATGTAAAAGTGCTTGTGATATGGCTACTTGAATGTATGACCCTGTACAGTGATACCTCGAGATACGAGTGCCCTAACATATGAGATTTTGAGATACGAGCCATCAAGTGAGCGGTTTTTGCTTTGAAATACGAGCAATATTTGAGATAGGAGTAATCGTGCGGATCGGCTGGCTGCACATGACCCACCAGTTTACCTCGACTCAAGTGTCTCATAGTTTCCCACGCCTCAAGATTACGGAATGAATTAAACTCGTATCTCGAGGTACCACTGTACTTACTATTGGTGTAAAGAAAAACAAAGATTCTTAAGTGAAACTCTCTGTAGCCTGAAAATTATTTTGGAAGGAAATAGACAGGTTTCCTTTAAACATCTTAAGAACTGATTAAAAGTCTATATATTTGGCCTCTTAAACTAAATAATTTGTGTTTTCGCCTCCCTGATAAAGATTATGTTACGTTACAGACTAATTGCAGAAGTTTGAGTAATATCATTTTTTTGTCCATAATCTAGGACAAGTGAAGTTTAAAAAAAACAAGCTTTATTTCAGATTAGTTTAAATTGGATAATTGAAATACGTGAATATTCAAGAAAATTTAATTTTACTGAATTTTAAAATTCAAAAAACCTGTTTCTGAAATATTAACTAAAATTTTTATTGATAGTTCGTCTCATAGTAAAATTGCTTAAATGCAACAAATCCAAAGCAGTCATATTTCTGTGCAAAAATTAAAAATAAAAGTTTATCAAGAACGGCATTAAAAAATTTTACAGAAGACTCATAATAATGCAATCCAAAAAAAAAGGGAGATAGTAGAATAATATCCTGAAAGAAATATCCTGTAAATAAATTACATCAAACCTTAATTGCTTTAAAATTTTTTACTTTAAAAATTATTTTTCATTTATTATGGTAATAACAGGACACCTATAAAATCTTATGGTGTCAAGATAAGCCAAAGGAAAATCATTTGGACAAAAATCAAAAGGATCCCAAATCTAATTTATAGAAAAGATTCCTTTATTAACCTTTGGTTGAGAATATGTGTGCATATTTCCAGAAAAGCCCCTGTGGATTCCTGCAACAACAGATCCTGGAGAGGAGCTGACAGGATTGCTCCAGCTACAAAAAAAGCAATGGCCCTTGAGAAAAGAGGCAAAATAGTCCAGAAATAAAGATGGTGAAGATGCCTTGCCATGCTAGCAGGCAGCAGCTGTGCATTGCTGCAGGTTGCCCAGGACCAAGGGCAAAGAAGGTTAGTGTATGCGTGCGCTTCCAGACCATGTGTGCACACCCTTCTGCATAGAAGTCAAAATGTTTGATGTTTTGTGTTCTACCAGGACCCCTGATTTGGGGGGCTTACCTTTTTTCTAACACAGGGAATGGTATTAACTACCACTTTAAAAGAGATATTATACTCAGGCACTAACCATTTTTACAGATGGATCCAGTTCTGGAAAGGCTGGATCTACTGCATCAGAGGAGCAAAGATCCTTCAGATCTCTTATATTTCAGTAGAAATACAAGCTCTTATTTATGCCTTAACAGTTTTTGCTATGGAGCCCATCAACCTATAATGATAGTCCTTATGTGTAAGTATGGCCAAAATTACAGAAACAGCTACTATTGGGCACACTAATTCAGAGAACTTTTTCATTTATTTTTCAGCCTTCAAAATGTTATTTGAGAATGACAATTTCCATGTTTTATTGGAAGCAGTGTCCTCAGTGTGTTATCCACCTCCTTGTGCCAACTTTAGGGGTAAATACCCAAGGACTTAAACCTAATCAAATCTGGCAAAATGGATGTCACTCAATTGTGGAAAGAGCCAATGGTACTCTTAAAATGCAATTACTAAAACAGAAAGGGGGAGAAAGATGTTATATGTCACCTCAAAACAAATTCAGACATGCTCTTTATATTTTAAATTTTTTTTGAATTGCGATGCAGAGGATCCTACAGCAGCCAAAAGGCAATAGCCTCCTGTACAATAGCCTCCACCAGTTAGCTAGGTGGAAAGAAGCACAAACCAGACAAGAGTTTTTATCAGATTAAGTAATAATGTGGGAAAGAGCTTGCATTTTGTATCTTTCCAGAAGGAGAAGCACAGCCAATTTGTGTGCCAGAGCATTAAATTCATCACCACAATGGACCGAGAGAAGTTCCTTGTCCCTTCACTCAAAAGGACTGAGAGAGCTGCCCCAATGAGAGCAAAGTGGAAGAAGAAAACTGAAAGCTATGCAAGGGACAGAGTGGCAACATGGGGACAGCTGAAGAAGTTAACAACTGAAGCCCAGCAGATTGTGGAAAAGCAAGAAGTGGGAGCTACTTCTTCAACCATGTCTCTGCCTTTGCCAGCATTGGTTAGCTGCCAGTCGTCTGTAAAATCTTGCACAGCCAAGTCTGAGGACTCTGAGTAAATATACACCAGCAGCAAAAGAAACTTTCATTTAGTAGCTAAATATGTTAACGTGTCTGTAGTTTTGATTTCTCTCTTATTACTGTGTTGCATTGACATTGTTTTGTTATTTTAACAGACAATATTTTTATTCTTGATGTTCAAGTTTTAAATGATAACATTTAAGTAGTCTGGTTTTTGCATTGGCATTGTTTGCAATTGTTTTAATAGAGCTTTGTTCTTAATGTTTAATTTTTACTTTTATTACAGTAGCTTAAAAACAAGAAAAGGGCGAGAAGTAAAGAGCACCTGGAAAGATACATGGGCATTTCTTTAAATTTTTGCTGAACCCAAGATGACAAACAAAGCCATGCCCTGGGAATACACATTGCCAAAAAGGCAAGGGTGTTATAAGCTTAACCTTAATTTCAACCCAGGTGTCCTGTAGTGGGTTTTAATATGTAAATCCAGTCAAGCACCAGGAATGCTTGGGCCTACTCAAGAATGCAAATAATGTTCTTTGTCTTGACTTTTGGTGAAACTTTCTGGTACTTGGGGGTATAAAATAACATGGTGCATCCGCTTTGGGTCACCCTCTCTCCAGCAGAAGAGGGCAGCAGTCCTACCCAGTTCCCAACTTTTTCCTTCTATTTTGTGTCTTATCTCTTTTTTTCTTTTATTTCTCAATCCCCAGCTCCTCTACTCAAGAACTGGACCCGCTCTCTAGCCACACTGGACGCAGAAAAGAGAAATTTTTTTACATCAAACAAATCTACTACAATAAACTAAACAGCCTAGAGGAAATGAACATATTCCTAGAAAAATATGAACTTTCTAAACTCAATCAAGAAGAATCAAAATATGTGAATAATCCAATAACTAAGGAAGCAACTGAGACACTCATCAAAAAGTATCCAGCAAACAAAAGGCTGGGACCAGATGGCTTCCCAAAAGAGTTTTACAAGACATTCAAAGAAGAATTAAAACCTATTCTTCTCAGACTATTCCAAAAAATTCAAGAGGAAGGAACACCTCCAAGGTCTTTCTCTGAAGCCAGCATTACCCTAATCCCAAAACCAGATAAAAGACACCACAAAGAAAGAGAATTACAGGCCAATATCCCTGATGAACGTAGATGCTAAAATCCTAAACAAAATTCTAGCATATTGGATCCAGCATTACATTAGAAAGATCATACACCATGACCAAGTGGGATTTATTCCATGGATGCAAAGCTCATTCAATATCTGTAAATCAATAAACGTGATATATCACATAAGCAAACTGAGAGACAAAAATCACATAATCATGTCAATTGATGTAGAAAAGGCATTTAATAAAATCCAACAGCCTTTCCTGATAAAAACTCTCAGCAAAGTAGGAATAGAGGGATCATACCTCAACATAATAAGAGCTTTATATGACTAACCTACAGCCAAAATCACACTCAATGGAAAAACTAAAACAATTTCCCCTAAGAATAGGAACAAAAAAAGAGATGCCCACTTTCACCATTTTTGTTTGACATAGTACTGGAAGTGCTAGCCATAGCAATCGAACAAGAAGAAATAAAAGGCATTCACATTAGAAAAGAAGAAGAAAAATTGTCATTATTTGCAGGTAACATAATATTGTACATAGAAAAACCATAAAGACTCCATCAAAAAACTACTAGAACTAATAAATGAATTCCGCAATGTATTAGATACAAAATTAACACCCAGAAATCTATGGCTTTTTTTATACAACAATAATGAACTCACAGAAAAAGAAACCAAAAAAAAAAAGAAGAAGAAGAATCCATTTACCATTGCAACAACAACAACAAAATTAAGATACGTAGGAACAAATTTAATCAAGGAGGTAAAGAACCTGTACTCAGAAAATTACAGGACGCTATAAAAAGAGATAGAGGAAGACATTAAAAAAAAAAAAAGAATATACTATGTCCATGGATTGGAAGAATCAACATCATTAAAATGTCCATACTACCCAAAGTAATCAATAGATTCAATGCAATCCCCATTAAAATACCAATGTCGTACTTCAAAGACCTAGAACAAACTCTTCAAAAATTCATCTGAAATTTTAAAAAGATTCCAAATAGCTGCAGCAATCCTGAGAAAGAAGATCAAAGTAGGTGGGATCTCAATACCAGATACAAAGCCACTGTTCTCAAAATTGCCTGGTACTTGCACAAGAATGGACATAAAGACCAATGGAACAGAACAGAAAACCAAGAAATCAACCCAAACCATTATGCTCAATTAATATTTTGACAATGGAGGCAAAAGCATACAATGGAGTCAAAACAGTCTCTTCAATAAATGATGTTGGGAAAATTGGACAGATACATGCAAAAAAAATTAAATTAGACCATCAACTTACACCATACACAAAAATAAACTCAAAATGGATAAAAGACTTAAATATAAGACAGGAAAGCATAAAAATCCTTGAAGCCATAGGAAGCAAAATATCCAACACATGTCATAGCAATATCTGCCAATATAGCTCCTAGGACCATGGTCGGCAAACTGCGGCTCTTGAGCTACATTCAGCTCTCTAGCCCCTTGAGTGTGGCTCTTCCACAAAATACTATGGCCTGGGTGAGTCTCTTTTGAAGAAGTGGCATTAGAAGTTTAAGTCTAAACAATTTGTCTCAAAAGAAATTTCAATTATGGTACTATTGATATTTGACTCTGTTGACTAATGAGTTTGCCGACTACTGTCCTAGGGCATTGGAAACTAAGGAGAAAATAAACAAATGGGAATACATCAAAATAAAAAGCTTCTGTACAGCAAAGAAACCATCAACAAAACAACAAGAAAGCCCACTGCATAGGAAAACATTTGCCAATGTTATCTCCAATAAGGGCTTAATCTACAAAATTTATAGGGAACTCATACAACTTAACAAAAAAGAAGATAAACAATCCAATTTAAAAAAATGGGCAAAGAACCTAAATAGATACTTTTTGAAAGAAGACATACAGAAGTCCATGAGACATATGAAAACATGCTCAGTCACTAGTCATCTGAGAGATGCAAATCAAAACAGCAATGAGGTACTATCTCACACCTGTCAATGGCTATCACAACAAATCAACAAAGACAAGTGCTGGAGAGGATGTGGAATAAAAGAACCCTCTTGCATTGCTGGTGGGAATGCACACTGGTACAGCCACTGAGGAAGACAGTACGGCGTTTCCTCAAAAATGTAAAAATGGAACTGCCATTTGACCCACTAATCCCACTTCTAGGAATATATTCCAAGAAAACAGAAAAAACAATCAAAAAGGATGTATGCACCCATATGTTCATAGCAGCACAATTTGCCATAGTTAAGATTTGGAAACAGCCTAAGTGCCCATCAGCAGATGAGTGGATTAGAAAACTGTGGTACATCTACACAATGAATTCTATGCGGCTATAAAAAAGAAGGGATTCTGCTGAAATCGGTTTGGCTCAGTGGATAGAGCATCAGCCTGCAGACTGAAAGGTCCCAGGTTCGATTCCTGTCAAGGACATGTACCTTGGTTGCAGGCACATCCCCAGTGGGGAGTGTGCAGGAGGCAGCTGATCAATGTTTCTAGCTTTCTGTGAAAAATCAATAGAATATATATATATATATATATATATATATATATATATATATATAAAGAAGGGATTCTTACCTTTTGCAACAGCATGGATAGACCTAGAGAGCATTATGCTAAGTGAAATAAGCCAGTCAGAGAAAGATATATATCACATAATCTCAGGCATTTGTGGAATATAATGAATATCATAGACTGATTAACAAAAATAGAATGCTTTCATAAAAGCATTGAACAGATTGTTCAAGGCGAGGGGGAGGGGTGGAAGGGAGGGGCACTGAGGAAGAAAGAGATGAACCAAAGGACTTGTATGCATGCATATGAGCATAACCATTGGACACAGATAGGGGATGAGAGTAGGGGCATGTACTAGGGGGAGGCGGGGCGCGGCCAGGGAGAGTGGTCAATGAAGGGAAAAGGAGACTTATGTAATACTTTAAACAATAAAGAATTGAATTTTTTTTAAAAAAGAAAATAAACTAGTATAAAACTAGTTGCTGAGTGGTTATCTCCATGGTGATCAGGGTGGGAGGTAGGGTATCATACTGAGCTTGAAAGAAACCTAAACCTGTACCTATTGCCTTTCAGTGCTTCCCAGCATTAGTAAGAGGCTTGTATCTAGAATGATCTGCTTGGCTGTGCTGCAGCAACAAACAAGCTCCAAATCTCAAAGTCCTCAAACAACAAAGGCCTCTCTCCCATTCCTACTCCATGTCCACTGCAGGTTAGCAGGGAGCTCTTCTCCGTGTCATCCTCATCCTGGACATCTGGCTAACATCACCTCCAGCCTCGGAAATGTCTCTGGTCAAATGGAGAAATGGAGGAAGACAGGACATGGCAGTTGCACACAGTTCTCCCTTGCCCAGAAGCAAACATGTCACTTCCATTTGTATTCCATTGGCCAAAACAAGTCGCATGGCAACACCTCGTTTCATAGGGACAAGAAGGGATGATTGGTTCTGGAATGTGTCCAGCTGTGGGGTTATCTGTAGGCAACAGTGATGGTTATCTCTAGGGCTCATGACAAGGATGCAAGGGTAAGAAAATACCGCTGTGCCCTAGTTGGTTTGGCTCTGTGGACAGAATGTTGGCCTGTGGACTGAAAGGTCTTGGGTCGATTTCAGTCAAGGGCACATACCCAGGTTGCGGTCTCAATCCCCAGTAGGGGGTGTGCAGAAGGCAGCCATCAATGATTCTCTCTCGTCATTGATATTTCTATCTCTCTATCCCTATCCCTTCCTCTCTGAAATCAATAATAAATAAATAAATAAACAAACAAACAAAAAAACAACCAATCACTGCTGTACTCAGAAACACCACTGAATAACATGCCTGGAGAAAAGCCAGAATCCAGTTACACCTATTTACATTGACTTTGAGTCCCAGCCTTTTTTTCATCTTGATTATTTCTGAGTTATTGGGGATAAAATAAATAACCAAAAAGAATTTAAATCACTTCATTTATATTAACTATCTTCAAAATTTAAGAAGAAAATTAAGACCCTTAGTTCTAATAAGAATATCCTATATCACAATGGAATTCCACGCTGCCATAAAAAAAAAGAAGGAATTCTTACCATTTGCAGCAACCTGGATGGAACTGGAGAGCCTTATGCTAAGTGAAATAAGCCAGTCAATGAAGGAGAAACACCACATGATCTCACTTATTTGTAGATAATAAAGAACATTATAAACTGATGGACAAAAAGATAAATACAGAGACAGTAAAACATCAAACAGACTGTCAAATTACAACAGGAAGGTTAAGGAGAGGTGGGGTAGATAAGAGATCAACCAAAGGACTTGTATGCATGCATATAAGCATAATCAATGAACACAAGACACTGGGGGGTTAAGGTATGCCTGAGGGGGGGGGGCAATGGGAAGATATGTATACACGTAACACATTAATAAAAAGAAAAAAATATCCTATATCCACCTACTTAATTTCTAGAATTATTTTTTCAAGGACTGGTTTTAATCCAGTCACAGGGGTGATATATAAATCTATGGGACAGCAGCTCATTAAATAATAATCTCAAATCAATTTACCTTCTTAAATGAGAAGTTCAAGAATATTACATTAAATAAGAATTCCGCCATTTAAAAATCTTTGCCAAGTACATAAAATCTCATGACTCATTGCTAATATTTATGTCTAGAAAGATTGCCAATACAACTTCATTTACTTGAGCCACCACAGATATATATTATAAGATAGCATTAAGTCAAAAGTAAACTGATTATGTACGATATAGCTGATGAACCTGGATAAGGCTAAATTAAAGAAAATACATAAATAATAAAATACACTAACTCTCTTAAGGTGTTTAGGTGATGTATTTTGTTGTTTACAATTCATAAGGTATCAAGAAAAGTTTATGATTAAAATAGCACAAACTTATAAAAGCAATAACACCTCAAACTCTACTGTGAGAACATGAATAGTCACAACTGCAGCCCAATAAGCCTACGACTTGATCCAATAACCCTACTTCTATTTATGCTTAGAAATAGTACAATAAACACTGTGGTACATGAATAAAAAAATGCTAACTGCATCTTTTCTTGAAGAAGCAAAACAACTGCATTTCTTTCAGTAAGAAGTAGCTACAAGCCACATGAAATCCCTCTCTAAAATTAAGCAATCTATGAATAAATTATGAGTAAAACATTTTTAAGATATGCTCATATATATATATATATATATATATATATATATATATATGCATACCTATATAAAATTTGGCAGAATCTTCCCAAAGTGAGAATAAGACTTTGATACCCTGTTTGGTCTATATTTTTCAGAACTCAAAATACTACACAAACATTTCTGTTAACAGTGAACTAAAAGCAATCTTTTAACATGGAGTGTTAAAAACTAAGGTAATGCTCTTAACTTGCTTCAACGGTCATATTTCTTACTCACGGAAGCCCTTTCCCCTTTTTAAATTTTCTCTTCTTTTTCTTTTTAACCCCAAATCGAAATTTCAGTGGGGTGGCCTTCTATAAATGGGCCAAGTTTATAATACAAATCATAAGACATGTTTATTTGTTATAGTCCTGAAAGGTCAGTAAATTACTCCCTGCAGTAAATTAAGCATTTGATCATTTAACAGTTTTAGCCCATCTGGGGAAGCAATTATAGTAGTGACGAGGGATTTGACACATTTATGAAGAATAGAACTGTCTTCCAATGAGTCCAATTTGTGCAAAGGAAGCAGCCTCCTCAGCCAACAGAATTAGGTTCAACATGTTCATATCTGGAGATCAAAATACCTGATGCTGTTACAGCCTTTTATTTTACATACTCCAAAAGTCATAAATATTCATAACCAAAAATTTAGAAAATAGAGAAAAACAAAAAGGAAGACAATAAAAATCATATATATATATATATATATGCTTCTATTTAGAGATAACTGTTGCAAACCACTGGTACATTTTCCTCTGGTGTCTATTCCACACACGCAGTCAACAATAATAGGGTCCTGGGGAGAAGGAAGTCATGGTCCATCACAAATCACAGTGAAAAGAAAAAGAGAACCAGAACCATTAACAGGAGGCACATGTGATAATGAAAACATCTTTAAATATTTACTATGCTATAGTTGCTCTTATATAAACTTGTATTGTTACTCAATTTCATAGCTGATCTCTCCTTCTTTTAAAAAAAGCCTGTGCACTATCAGTGTATCGGTGAGCAAGTGATAATTCCATCTTCTAAAGGATCAGCAAGATAATTCAGACAATAAAAGCCAGCATTAGACACGACTCTGTCTCTGTTCACTGGCCACCAGCCTTCACCACTCCCATGAACTCTCTGCCCTCGCCCCAAACTCCCTTCAAGAACCTCCAAAGTATCATCTCTGTCGCTTTGATTCAAAGTGATCCACTCCCGGCTAGGATCACTCAGGCCAGAATAACATCATCATTATCCCTCACTGCCTTATTCCTCAATTTACAGCCATTTCTGTCAAGCCACTAATTAATGTTATTTTCATCAACTGTTCCTACCAGGAAATTGATTTACTATCACGGGGTGACATGCAGTTCCAAAGACAAGTCTTCTAATGCATACATGTTTTCGCTCATTTTAGGAATGCTACTCTTTAATTAGTACACTGCTTATTAATATGTCTGTCGCTGTTAATTCAAAACACAGCTAATCTTTCCCAGAAAATAAAAAGGTTTTATTTTATTTACAAAAAAAGGAAAAAAAATGGGATCAATCTGTTATAAAGTGTAGTATTTGTAACCTTCTCTATTCTTTTTGTTTGTTTATTTGTTTGTTTTGCGAAATTGGGATAACTGTGGTTTTCTGTTTGTTTTGTAATCTATTGATTAGTTAATCAGAAATAATAGTAATAATTTCTAATTACTATTGGAGAGAAAGGAAGAGTCACTTGAAAGGATCTCTTTCACCCATCAATGTTGACCATGAGCAAAAACTTTAAAGAAACTTGAATTTACCTCCATCAAACCTCTTTCTATATAATTTTATTCTTCATTTTAGAGTCCTAAATAAAATAAGACAATATGCATTTTCACTTCACAGAACAAAAACAATTACAGCAAACTACTTTCTGCTAAGGTTGATAGTTTTACAAAAGGATTAGCCAAAGGAAATGCTTAACCCAAAATGAAATTTCAGGTGCCCTAGTTATGGGAAAGTTTTCTGGGCAAGATTGTCCTATTGCCCTCATACATCTGCAAGAGACTATCCACAATGTTTATACATAAATCAAACTCTACCAACCAGAACCCTAACTAAACTGAGAGAAATTCTCAGAAGTGCACATTAATCTTTCTGGCCACCCTGTAATGACAATCAATATTAATACATTCTGGAAAGCTAGCCTTCCTTCTCAAAATGCACAGGGACCCCAATTATGCAAAATCCATCAGGTTTATAACAGAAAGCCACAAATGAATACAAGTTATTAAGCAAGAGGAATGCTAAAGAATATTGACTAAATTTTTATTGTTTATCACAGTTTGGTAAGTGATCACTCAAGCTTCAAATGGCAATGTATTAGTGATGGTTGGTAAGAGAAAGGTGGGTTTCTGAATGATTCCAAAATTAAGCCATGGTTCAAAAAAATGTTTTATACTTACTAAAATTCTTCTGGATGCAGCTAATGTTCAAAATTACAATAAAAATCCTTAGAGACAGTGGTTTTAAGAAAATGTTCAAGCTTATAAAATGTTCCATTTGTCCTTTCCACCTGCTACATTCATAGCTTAAAATCCAAGCTAGAAAAAAGCATTTGAATGCCCAAGTGGTAATTGTAAAGATTCTGAAGGCATTAAGCAACAATTTCCTCAAGTGGAAAGTGTTGTTTGGTAGCACTTACAAAATGCTATACGCAGAAAAGTGGAAGGTTTGAACAAGTAATCTGATCAGTCAACCTTCTTGACCCATGGTCGGCAAACTGCGGCTCACGAGCCACATGCGGCTCTTTGGTCCCTTGAGTGGGCTCTTCCACAAAATATCACAGCCTGGGCGAGTCTATTTTGAAGAAGTGGCGTTAGAAGGAATTTAAGTTTAAAAAATTTGGCTCTCAAAAAGAAATTTCAATCGTTGTACTGTTGATATTTGGCTCGGTTGACTAATGAGTTTGCCGACCACTGTGACCTAGACAGACCTCTCACCTTCTCAAGGCAAGATTACTTGTCAAACCAATAGGAAGTTCCCTAGTCATGCCTTTTGTAACCTATTCAGTTCTTTTGGTAATAGTGGGCCCAATGCTGTTCAGATCATTAGACTTTTTAAATAGATGATAATAAGATACTCAGACTTAGTAAGTAGATTTTTCCATCTAGCTGAAAAATACAATATTTGCAAGGAGTTAATTACATATACATCCTCCACCACAGATTGCATCTGGCATAATAGATGAGAATAACAATAGCATCTGTAGCCATCATGTAAATACAGAATACAAATAAAACAGCATTCATAAAACTCTCCCAACATGCTATGCCGCAGTACATTATCCTCGTTTTCATTCTCTCACACAGTTATCTGATCCCAATTCTGAGAAGCTGACAGAGAAAGACAAGATTTAACAAAAGATAAATATATACACAAGTAAAATGATGTTTAACATCTGTTCATTCCAAATGCTAGAGCTATATTTATCAATGTAGTCACTGTTGATTCTCAGACACTCTAATACCAGGTCTGCCCATAAAATAATAACAGGCCTCTTTTTTATGTGAAGTGGCAGTCAATTTTTTTTAAATCATCGCATGTCTTACAAGCAGTATCTCTCCGAAGATAATGCTATAATAATGATATGGGAGGAACATGGTTAAAATAAACTAATGAGTGATCAGGTAGGATAAATACTCTGCAAATACACTCTATTTCCATAAAACATGAGCATGTTCCAGCTTCTGTTAGACTAACAAGGAAAAAGAAATCCACACACTGTGGTCCCATTGTATCATTGCAAGGCCATTTCAAATATAAAATGGAAGGTTTCTTTAAGGAAAAAGAATCATTTCCTTTTGCTGTTAGAAAAACCTAGCCCCATGCACATTGTATCAGGCTATTTCCCATCATATCCTTGCCAATCCAGATCACTGACACAGTTCAGTGTTTGGAAAAAAGTCAGCTCCCCATGGACTTAAAAAAAAGAGAAAGCCTACTGGTGAAGTTCCCTTCATTTGCTTGAGTTCATTTTCAGTACAATTTTCTAGTATCCATGCAGCACAGCCCTACTTGCTGGCGAAGAGAGCAGTGTCCCCCTGGGGACAGGTTCTGGTTACAGAGGAACTAAAAATTGGGTGAAAGAATATCAGAAAAGTAATCACCCCTTAACTCTGCTCCAGAGATAGAAGTCAGATACCCGCAATGAAAATATAAACTTGTCCATGAAAAATTATTCCTGTTGCAGAAAATATTCATCCCATTTTAATATTTTAATCATATGAAAAAAAGCTGAAAGGATAACTTTCTATAGTGACCAGGATAAATGCAGAATTCCTATTTATCAGTTCAATGTATGCAGATGAAAATTATTTGGAAGCAATATATCCACGGAATTCATTTAAATTCATTTAAATTTTGTTGTACCGTTTTCAAATTATGTCAGCACCTTTGCTTATTAAGAGAGAGCCATTCTGGTTAGAGGAAAAGAATAAACACTTGTCAATTAAAAACAATGCATTTAGTACTAGTCTGTATGGGGCATATAAGTAAAGAGGTAAGTGGGCCTTCCCTCTTCCCGTAATGAGCCTACAGAAAAGACAGATAAAATGTGACCAGGTATTGCTGAGTCCCAAGCCTAGTCAGTCCAGCCTAATGGCCTAATCAATCAATATGCTCCATCCTCCCCATGGCCAGACTCTGGTTTAAAGTCAAGCATACGAACAAGGTTGGGCCAAACTGGAATCCATCTGGGGCTTTAGCTAAAAGGACTTTACCTGATTGCTAAGCTGAAGGGCTCATCCGTGGATGCATTCAGCAGTTCTTCGTTAGATAGCTGTCCCATCAGGAGCCCTTCCAGATGGCAGATGGAAGCCACACAGAGGGAAACAAAAGGGAGCAAAGGAAGGAGACAGATGGTTGGAGCATCTGGATTCAACCATGCCTGAAGTTAGATACAAGCCTGGACTTTTTAGTTACACGAACGAATAACTCTCCTTTTAGTTTAAGGTGGTCTGAGCTGAGGTCTCTGTCCCTTGCAATCAAATCCTAATTAGCACCCTACGCCCAGCCCCAGGTCATGGAGTAAAGCCTCGCCTCCTGGGACGGGTGCCTTGCCTGTTCCCTTTATGGACCTAGTAGTCCAACGCCCATTGGAACAGCTTTGAAGCCATTCCTCACCCCTTTGTAGCATTTCTGTACCCAACCTGAAGTGACTCTCCAACTCCAACTCCAACTCAGACTGGTCTTTTTCCCTTTGGGGAACCTACATAGTACCCGCATCTCCACATAAACATACACACATGGCATTAGAGATACACCGTCGGGGTACCTCCTCCTCTTCTTATCCAATGCCAAGAATCAACCAGCTTCTGGCTTAATACTTCCAGAAATAGGAAGCCCACCACCTCAAGCTCTGTGTGTTCTATTACTGGGCACCTTCTATATCTGGGAAGTGTCACTGTTATACCAACACAAAAATTGTTCTCCCTGAAGTCTCCACTGCCTTGTGCTATTTCTGCTAAGTAAAACAAAAAAAGACTACGCTTCCTTCCATACTTGTCAATCTTTCAAATATTTAAAGACAATTAGCATGTGTCTTTTTAGTGTATACAGTGGTACCTCGAGATACGAGTGCCCTAACATACGAGATTTTTGAGATACGAGCCGTCGAGAGAGCGATTTTTGCTTTGAAATACGAGCAACATTTGAGATAGGAGTAATCAAGCAGATCGGCCGGCTGCACACTGGTGGGTACCAGTTTACTGAGATTCGAGCATCTCATAGTTTCCCACGCCTCAAGGTTACAGAATGAATTAAACTCGTATCTCGAGGTACCACTGAATTTTTTTCTACACGTCCTTCAGCCATTTCTTAAAATATATGACTTCTAGATCCTTTGACATCCTGATTTCCCTTATCTAGATATACTCTAGTTTGTCAACATCTATTTTAAAATGTTACCCCTCCCACTCACCACTGAACAACTCTTGTGGTGATCTGAAAGGCCCAGAAAATTGTGCGCAGGTCACTTTCAAAAGGCTGGACATCGCATTTGTGATAATAAGTCCTAAGATTTTATTGGCTTTTTTTTTTTTAATCTTTCCTCTTCTTTGCTATTTTGGGTAATGGGTAGTTTGCTCTTCGTCTATTTTTTTCTCCTAAGCCCCAGAGGTTTGTTCATAACCGTATGGCCAGTATTTGAAATACTGTCTAGCACATGGTAGGGACTCAATAAGGGCTGATGAACTAACCAAATCTAAATTCAGCAACCCCCATCCATTTCTTTCTACTTAATTTTTAAATCAGCCTTGATAGTCAGTTAGTTGGGGTCACTTGTAGTCTAAATTCAGCATGTTATATTTCTTAATTCATGCTCCTCTAAATTTAATAAGTCAGCCTTGTTCAGCTCTACCTAAGACATTAATGAAAACGTCGGACAGGCTGGAGCCAAGGCTGGAGCGCTTTAATTTAGTACTCGGCCAGAGGCACTGGTCAAGGTGACACTGAGCCATTATCCATGCGTCAGGGCTGAAATAGCTAACCCAGGTTAGATTTCATCATTTCTCTCTTGGAAGATTTTTTAAAAAAATGCTTTGTTGAAATCAAAACACAGTATTGAGTCGGTTGAATCTTATGAAATTGCCATTTTTCTAGGCCGAAGATCTATTATCAGCAAGTTCATGTGGTTCAACCTAATGCAAAGCACTCCGCTAACAGCTAGTGAATGTTTTGTTTATTCCATTATCAGGATCTTCCTTAGAGAATCTATACTGATTCTGTTCTGTCATGCCCAAAAACTAACATCTTCCACCTCAAAAATAAAGATATTTTCCCATGTCTTCTCTAACTAACAGCTCCCTCGGTGCAGGTTTCTTCTTCACTTAAGGATGCCATTTGCTTGAATCTGGAGACCAAGACCTATTCACTATAACCGAGGGGTAGTCTCCTATCAATGCCTAAGTTTGCCTTGGGCTCTCCTCATACTAAACTGTGTTTTAGCACTTATGGCCTGAAGACTGTTCTCCATAAAGAGACTCTTCAACACACATATGAGTTCCTCAGAATAAATCCCTATTCCTCCTGGAACTAGGTACATGGCATTTTATAGTTCCTCAATAAGTGTTGAGTTTTAAGGTATTTGTATAAGTAAATAGCAAGGTGATAATTTATACTATTGCAAAATGTCTCCCCACACCAGAAGTGTCAAATGTCCATACTAGGTTAAAAAAAGAAAGAAATTTCATAAGACAGGATTGTATGTGACCTTTAAACAATAAACATAAATTTTTAAGAGTCAGTGAAAAATATTGATGGGTTCAAAGCTGCTGAATATATAAACTTGAAATAAATGCACCAACACATGAAATAGTTTGATAGTCATACTATACATTATGGGCAGAGATTATATAGACATTAGGCAAATGTAAGGTAAGAAAAAAGATCAGGACAAAAATTAAGCATAAGAAATTATTTCAGTATGGTTATCATTTTCAAAAACAATAGAAGCTAATGACTAACGCTATATGCCATAATATTCTAATGTGAACCTGGTTCTTAAAAATATAAATGTGTGACATCCTAAGTATGGTATGTCAAAGAATTCATTCACCTAGTTTTGTGTGTTTTTTTGTTCACTTCTTATTTTGCAATTAGTGACAGAGAAGAGTAGAGAAAAACTATCCCAGTAATGCAGTACCACCAATGTGTTTATTATTTTTAAATACATGGAAGCAGTCGTAAAAAGCAAGCCAGATCTAAGTTTTAATCAGACGACATATATAATAAGTATTTAATATCTATTCTTAAATTAGAGAAAAGGAAGGGGAAAACCCCATGGTTCTAAAATTATCTGAAACTAGAAATTAGATTATTCTTAAAAGAGGCATTGGACAAATGAACCTTGGCAACAAAGATTTCAAATGAGCTATTTTGAATAAATTATTCTCTCTAATAGGCAGCCCAATCTGCACTGTGAAAGCTTCTAGCACATAATTCAAAGGTCACATTTCCTCTCAGGAAAGGAACGCTGTGCCCTCTGTACTTGCCAAAGTAGGTTTCTGGATATCACTTGTGTGGGCTGCTAAACTGTCAATTTTTCCTCAGGCTTTTTCGCTTGTGGTTTCCCCAAAGCTCTTTTCTTCTCCTCTACTTTGAGCCATACCCTCGCTTATTAGCGGTAACAGTGTATATTCAAAAAGGAAAAGGTGACCCTCAGGCCCAGCTATTGGGGTGTGATTTATAAAACAGACAATGGGGTGAACAACTGAATCTACTACAGTTTTCACCTGGGCGTAGGGATCCAGTGTGGATTTGAGTTTTTCCCTAAGTTGGCCACACTGTTGAAGCATCTTGCTCACCTTAAATTGGTCAGCCTTTATGTTTCAAAGGTCTGGGCTCGCTGCTGCTTTGTCTTTTCAGGTGGTCAGAAAGCACATGCTTGGTCTATTGCCCTCAGTTACTTTTCAAAGGTAACACGCTGAAAAGGATTTGCAGCTAGAGCCAAGGTGACAAGTTGACCTTTGCCGGTTGCAAAGACCTTTGTCATAATAACCAGCTGCTTTCTGGTCTATAAGAGAACAATTCCTTCATCTTTCATTGACTGTTTCTAATATCAGCTCCGAGTCATTATAAATATTATCCCGCAAGTCTGCAGGGAACCGGGGTTTGAGTGATGATGCCCTTGAAATGGCCCAGACCTTCACTTCAGCTGGCAAGTCAGGCAAAAGTTTCCTCCTATGCCCTTATCTTTTGGAGAAAAATAAAAGTGGCTTTCAAACAAAGGTAAGTTAATTCTTGTGTATTTCCTAGTCATTTAAATTTGGGATGGAATTTGCCTCAAAAGAGACCACAAATTCACACTGTAAATATTCAGCCAAGTCTCCCCCCAAGGACCGGTGGCCATTTAACTAGAGTGCCTTTCCACTTGACAAAAGGAAACACCCAAATATTTCAAGCACGAAACACTGGCTCTGAATTGTCACTAAGTTCTGGAAACCAAAATATCACTGGTCAGGTGACAGATGGAGTTTTAAATCCATTTCAAATTACAGTGGGCCCACCTGGTCTATGGACCTACCTTATGGTTATTGCCCAGTTTCTCAGTGTATCATTGGCATAGACACACTCGGCAACTGAAATAATCTCTGTGGAGTGAAAGCGACTGACATTTCCCCTCCCTCCCAAGAGAGAAAAACCAGGGAAATTTTAAAAAGTAGCACTACTATCAAAGAAGAAGCAAGGACAATACCCTGTGATGACTACTACTGCATGGCCATTTAACTCACCCATTTGGCCTGGGCAGAAATCAAGTGGATTTAAGAGAATGACTGTGGATTATCACTATCTTATTCAAATGGCAACCACAGCTGCTGACACAAACAGTAGCTGTCCTAGAGAAAACAAGCCTGGCTCTGGTACAAGGTCTATAATTAGTGCCCTTCTCTCTACAGTAATTGCAAGGACCACCAGCAGTAGCTTGTTTTTACCTCACAGGGAAGACGGTGAACCTTCACAGTCTTGCCTCAGGGCTATATCACCTTCTCTGCTCTCTGTCATAATGTGATTTGCAGGGTTCTTGATTGTCTTGACATTCCACTAACATCACACACCATTGACAAGATTATGCTGATGGAATCTAATAAGAAGGAATGAACAAGAACTTCATGTCTCGGTAAGACAAATAAATGATAAAGCCCACAAAACGTTAGTCCTCCTCCCTCCTCCCAATCTCAGTGAAGTTTCTAGGGCAGCGGTTCTCAACCTGTGGGTCGCGACCCCTTTGGGGGTTGAAGGACCTTTTCACAGGGGTCGCCTAAGACCATCGGAAAATGCAGATATTTACATCACGATGCATAACAGTAGCAAAATTTCATGGTTGGGGGTCACCACCACATGAGGAACTGTATGCAAGGGTCTCGGCCTTAGGAAGGTTGAGAACCACTGTTCTAGGAGGTTGAGGGTATGAACAAGTCCAGGTATTTCCTCCACGGTTAAAGGTAAGTTCCTGGGCTGTACCGTTGACCACCTGCCACCAAGTAAAAGGTACAGCACACCTGAGAGGCCTTTTGGAATTCTGGAAGCAGAGCGTCACCCAGGGACCCTATGAATTCCAAGTGGAAATCAGAGCAAGAGAAGGTTTGTAGTAAGTTCAAGGCTTTCATTTGATCTTTATTATCGAGCAGATTAAGCAACACTCATAATCTCTGTGGCATATAGGGGTGTTGTTAGAACCTGTGATAAGTACAAACAGGAGACTCACAAGGAAGACCACTAGAACTGTGAAGGAAATGTATGCCTCCTTCTGTGGATAATTATTTTCCTTTTGACAAACAGCTCTGGTTTGCTCCCGGGCCTTGACAGAAATTGCTCTCCTAACATGGGACATCAGGTGACCATGAGGCCTGAGCTTCCCATCATGTATTGGGTGCTGTCTAGCCATAGGCTGTGTAGTAACAATCTATCATAAAATGAAAAAGAAAGACCAAGATTAAGCAGGTTTGAAAGATAGGAAAAGGGCAGTTTCATGCATGGAAAAGGCAGTTGCATGCATAGAAAAGGCAGTTTCATCCATGGCAGTCTTTCAGCCCCCACTCAGCCAGCTGAGAACAGGCTGTGGGTCTGGAACACATCCTCACTGTAAGATATGGCGTCTATGCAGCCTGTGCTGGGCTTTTTGCCTTGTGTGGGAATATCGTTTCTTGTTTCAGGCTCAGCGTGTGCTCCTTTGCTCTATTTAAGCTTACATCAATGGCCCAGCTTTCAGTGTTTCAGACTCTGTGAGAGAAGTGGGGAGCAGTCCTTCTGCTCTAAACAGGCCAACTGCCCTGTTTCGGCTTTGGGGATATCCACTAACTATGAGGGACTAATGCACACTACTGGAGCTGACCCTGCCCTGTCCCTTCTCTGTGTGTTCCATCTAGAGCAGTGGTTCTCAACCTTCCTAATGCCGCAACCCTTTAATACAGTTCTTTATGTTGTGGTGATCCCCAACCATAAAATTATTTTGGACGCTACTTCATAACTGTAATTTTCTACTGTTATGAATCTTAATGTAAATATCTGTGTTTTCTGACGGTCTTAGGAGACCCTGCTAGCTGTTCGCGACCCACAGGTTGAGAACCGCTGATCTAGAGCTTGACCATGCTTTCCTTGGTGATTCCAATACCAAGGTGCAGTAGGCAGAAGTGTTGACTTTTATTCCCAGTTGCTGGCATTGTGAGGATCTTTGCTAGCCTCCACACAGTCAGAGTCCGCTCCTGGCACTGGTTAATGGTGAAGTGATACTCTACAATTTGGGTGTGCTGGTCACTGAGACTTAACACAACTCCATATGCATTGCCTCTCAATCCATGCCACTGGCTCCCTGTGACCAGTGACTGAGGAAGATATTTTTGTGCTCTCCAATAATCCCCATATTATCCACTGCAGAGAAGAAGCTCTTACTAACCCAATGGACAAAATGATGCATTCACTGGATGTTAGTCAGTCTCTTTCCTTAGTCACCTTGGTGCTTTCTCACTGGGCCCATGAACATCGTGTTATAGGCAAATGTTTGTGTACCAAGTAAGTGGGCAAACCCCAAATATCTATATGTAGGTTGGATAAATTGTGGCCCAGACACAAATTCAAATATTATACAGTCATTAAAAATAAACTCTCCTAGAAGTTTCAATGAAATGTAAAGTGAGAGAAATCATGACACAAAACACTGTGGAGTGTAAAACTAATTATGTAAACACACAGACACACATTACCCATTACTGAAAAAAAAATCAAAACCAGAAGATTTACAGAGATTAGGGCAGCCTGATGGGAATGCAAAGAAAATTTTCTCTTTTCTTTACAGTTTCTCTGTTTTCTAAAATATCTGTGATGAGCACTGCTATATTTATAAGTATAAGTCATTTGTAATAAAGTATTTTCACACTTTCAAAATTGGCAAATATTGGACTTCCAAAGATTCAGTCTGTGAAAATGATTTCAGAGATGTATAGCTTTTATTTATAATGACTATCGACAAGATCAATATTCCTATGCTATTTTATTTCAATAAGAGGCAAAACTTTACAATACTGCATGCAAACCATGTATAAAATTCATGTATAGCCCTCCTGATCCATTTTTATATAGCAATGCACCCTAGAAATTTTTATCATGATCAATGACACAGAATTCTTATTTTAAGTTCTAAGGAAGAACTATCAAGTCAAGCTCTAAGTCTGTCTTCTTCCGACGCTTCCTCTGAGTTGAATTTTTGTTCTAAAACACAAACCAAAAAAAACTATTTGTCTTCCACGCCCGAATGCAGCTCTTCTCGCAGTTTCCCCTCATAATGGCAATCAACTCAGGGCAATAGATTACGATCATTGAAACCAGGCACTTATTTTAATTACTTTCCACATCTCCTATTTGCCACCTTGTCAGAACAATGTATGAATCACAGTGAACAATTAGTACACTGGAAAAAAATGTGTATAAGGCTGAACTAAAGCCTCATTTGGTGGTAATCCTAACAGCACCATTCCCTTAAGACTAAAGCCACCAAATGATACAGTATTGACTTGCTCCTCATGTAGAGAGAGCTCTATCGATTTAACTACCAATACCTCCCTCATACTAAGAAAGGTATTGGTAGTTAAACCTGGGTTGGCTCACCTTCACATCCCCCTATTGCCTAGGGTAGATTCACCT
Organism: Lasiurus borealis; assembly: GCA_004026805.1. Classification (NCBI taxonomy): domain Eukaryota; kingdom Metazoa; phylum Chordata; class Mammalia; order Chiroptera; family Vespertilionidae; genus Lasiurus; species Lasiurus borealis. The sequence goes on from PVJN01023252.1 coordinate 23,743, forward strand.
ATACGGCAAGCTCGTTTAATGAGGGAGAAAACTGTTTTCAGCCGTCCGGGTTTCTTCCTTGTTCTCAACATGTTTATTTCCAGCTGGAATATGCTAGTGCCACATTGACTGGCAGCTTAGTCTAAGAAAAGAAAGGCTTTGTTCCTTAGGTTTTCTCCACTGACAAGTGTTCTATTTTTGCAGAGCCACGGGACATTGAGATTTTTTTCTCCTTTCTCTTATTTAATGCAGGAAACATGGTCAGTAGGATTTTTACTTTAACATTTAGGATTCTAGATAAGACCTGGACATGAGTAAACAACCACTCCAGAGTAGCATTTGCAAGACAATAAAACCGTCCCTACTGAAATATTCTCTCTTATAATCCTTCCAGATCCTAGAAAATCACCCCACTGTGCATTGCTTTGGCTCAGTCCCTGAGGGTTCCTGCTATAAAGGCAAGAGTATGATCTGGGAGAAATAATAACATATTGGGTGAAAATTCAATGTAGCTTTCTTTGTAGCATGTTTTAAATTCTTTTTTGGATGTGTTTTAGATATATACATGCTGGTTAAGCTTGGATTTGTTACTAGGAAGAGATATGACCCCTATAACAGAAAGTTGTTTGTGTTCTGAACCAAGTTTATGAGTTTGAGCTTCAGTGAAGTGGCTAATGAGTATGTTTAACCACTATACTTAAATTATCTGCAAATTTCCACTAGCACCTGGCAAGACAGAAGAGCGAAGGAATGCTCTCTCAGTTGCTAAAAGGAAATTAGAAAATTATCCTCCTGGCTGGAATAAACGGAACCTGGGAAAGACAGGTATGTTACGTTTCCTTCTGGCTTCTGTTGGGAGCAGAAAGAAAACTCCAAAGGGAACTAAGTTAGAATTATGAGACAATGACTTCAGTAGAAGGCTATATAAAAATACAGTTAATGAAATCATTCACGAAATGAAATAGCTATCGATATTACAACATCTAAGTTCAGGAATAGCCAAGAACAGCTGGATTCATAAAGTGCCTATAGGCTAGCGTTCCTAAACTAGAATCACATTAAACAGAGATTTATAAACACTAAGAAAAATAAGGGGAAAAATTACTAACAGTTCTAAAATCAGGTCTACAGGGGGGAACCAAGATGGGAGCATAAGATATACATCTGTACATGCTGTCTCTCGCAACCACACCAAAACTACAACTAAAAGACAAAACAACTATCCCCCAGAACCACAGGAACGCTGGCGAAGTGGAAGTTTTACAACTAGAAGGAAAGAAAAAAGTGCACTGAGACTCAGTAGGACGTGCAGAGGCTCAGAAAGGCAGAGGTACTGAGATTCGCGTGAATCAGGCTAATGTGCACTGTTGTTTTTCAATTGGGAAGGAGTTACAAGTTCCTCACTCTCTGAACTCCAGTTTCTGGTGAGATTCTGGAGACCCAGACTCATACAGGAAGAAACTGGACTGTCTGCCATTGGGTCAGAAAGGGAGGGTGGCTCTCTCACAGAGTTGCACACTAGAATCATTGTTTACTGCGCTAGGGCGCAGGACCCAGGACACTGAACAGAACTCGGCAGAGAGGGATGACTGACAGCCACTGCTGTTTGCCACGACCTAGCCTAGTAACTCCCTGAGACCCTGCTCTGCCCAATTTACAAACCTACCCAGCTGTGCGGCGGCTTTTGCATATGAATGGCCTGCCCTCTGGCAACTTAACCTAACAAATTGCAACTGGGTCAGACAATTCCAAAACTTCCAAACTCCAAGCAAATAGGAAAAATCAACTCCAAATTTTCCAAACTCCAAGCAAAGAGGAAAATCTGCAGAGCTCCCTGTAGCTCCTGCTGGGTGGCCTCAGACACCAGCTGACTTGCACCTCCTTGGAGATCCAGGAATCAGTGTACCTAGAGGTCAGTGTGAGAAGACACCAGATTTCAACTCCTCACATACATAAGTGACACACTCAAGAGGCAGACTCGGTGAGCACCAAAGCCCCACTGAAGCAAGTCCTGTCCCATAGGTGTGTCTCCACACGGCAGTTCTTCCATTAATATACATAGCTGATCCTCACAGTTAATTGGCCTGGAGGTCATTTCCTCCCAGTGTACTAATAGCAATCAAGGCTTAACTACAACAAGACTGTGAACCCAGCCCACAAAGGGGTGCACCAAGAGTGTCCACCTCAGGTGATTGGGGAGGCAGAGCTACTGGACCCTAAGGACAACTAGCACACAAAGCCACCCCATCAACACAGGGAAGAAGCCAAAATACGGAGACCAAGAAACATGTCACGAATGAAAGAAATGGAGGAAAGCAAACTACTGGACATAGAGTTCAAAACCACATTTATAAGGATACTCAAGGATCTTCTACAAACTGCCAACAAATTTATTGAAAACTCTGAGGAACTTAGTGAGACCTTCAAAGATCTGAATGAGAATGCCAAAAAAAAAAAATAGAAAAGGACCAGACAGAAATTAAGCATGCACTGTCTGAAGTAAAGAATAATATACAGAAATCCAACAGCACACTAGAGGACTCCAAGAATCAAATCAAAGATCTGAAATATGAGGAAGCAAAAAACACCCAACCAGAAAAACCAAAAATAAAAAAGAGTCCAAAAATGTGAAGATGGTGTAAGGAGCCTTACAACATCAGAATTATGGGAGTGCCAGAAGAAGAGAGAGAGCAAGATACTAAAACCTATTTGAAGAAATAATGACTGAAAACTTTCCCTACCTGGTGAAAGAAATGGACTTACAAGTCCAGGAAGCACACAGAACACCAAACAAAAAGAATCCAAAGAGGACCACACCAAGACACATCATAATTAAAATGCCAAGGGCAAAAGACAAAGAGAGAATCTTGAAAGTAGCAAGAGAAAAAGAGTTACCTACAAGGGAGTACCCATAGGACTGTCAGCTGATTTCTCAACAGAAACTATGCAGGCCAGAGGGAGTGGCAGGAAATATTCAAAGTGATGAATAACAAGAACCTACAACCAAGAGTGCTCTACCCAGAAAAGCTATCATTCAGAATTGAAGGGCAGATAAAGAGCTAAAGGAGCTCATCACCACCAAACCAGGATTATATGAAATGCTGAAGGGTTTTCTTTAAGAAGAGGAAGAAGAAGAAAAAGGTAAAGATAAAAATTATGGACAACAAAGTGATAACAAATCCATACCTATTAACAAGTGAATCTAAAAATCAAGTGAATAAAAAAATCCGATGAACAGAATAATCTGGTGAATATAATAGAATTAGGGGCATAGAAAGGGAGTGGACTAACAATTCTCAGGGGGAAGAGGGTGTGAGGGGTGCGGGAAGAGATTGGACAAAAATCTTACACCTATGGATGAGGACAGTGGCAGGGGGTAAGAGTATGGGATGGGGGGAGAAATCAGGTGGAGGGGAGCTATGGGGGGAAAAAAAGAGAAACATCTGTAATAAACTGAACAATAAAGATTTATTTTAAAAAATTAAAAAATAAAATCAGGTCTACATATTTGATCCTTTAAGCCCTGTGCCACTTGTCAAGCATGTGCTCACCAATAGGCACATATCATAGAAGGATCTAAAAAGCCCCTTCTCTGTATAAATCACAGTGTCCTCTTGTAATACCATCTCCATCTCACCAAACCTTTTAACACTATTCATTCTGCCTTTTGATGTTCAAAAACATTATTCATGATATGAAAAAGAAAAAACAAAAGAATATATATGGATTGAGAGACAGATTTTTGCTAAACAATCAACATTTGCTCTGAGCATGGCTTTAAAAAATATTTTTATTTTTATTGTCTTTTTTCCAAGTTCCAACTTATTTAGAATTTTAGCTTCCATAACACCATTCTTGCAAACATATACTACCTTCTAATCATTACCCTTATGCATACCTTTCCTCCCATCTCTTTTATTACATAAATGTTTTAAGAATCTGAACTTTGTTTCTTTAGGTTCTTCCATTGCTTTTCCAGATGATTAGCAATTGGACGATCACAGCGATGGCTCCAAATTATAGGAGGGACTTAGGACTGGTAACAATATGACTGAAATAAGTGCTGGGTCTTGCTTTTGGGTGACAATAATAATAAGCAAATATATTTTACCTATATTTATGTAACAGATCAATAAAAGTAGTGAGATTAATAAATATCCCTGTCAACAAATAATATTTTATCACTTCCACTATTGGGATTTTTAGGGGGTTAATGGAGATTATTTAGGGGTCCCTCCAAAGTACCCCTTGGTACCACCTTTCAGAGTTAGAATGCAGTTTTCTGAGCTTTCCATTCCTTGGGCCATCTTCCTTTTCAGAGTATCATTCCACCGACACACCCATGCCTTTCATTTCTCTGAACTTCTTGACATATTTTACAGTCTGGTTCTGCTTCCTTCCATGGAAACATGAACTCTTTGCCAAAGGATGCCTTTTTCTCCTGGCCTCCTACCCCTCCCATGGCACTAACCAGAACCTCCTTAATGCCCACACTTCAGCATGAGAGTTCCCTTCTGACGGCCTCTTTTTACAGTGGAGGAAAAAAAACAAAACTCCATTAAAAATGTTTGAGATGGTCTCCTTTTGGCCAAAAGTGGCCGTAGCAGACACCCAGAGAATAAAAGTTCCCCTTACTATCATGCCCTTAGCTATGACAAGGGCCAAGTTTTTCACAGCCTTAAAGCAATACCTACTTCTAAAAGTGTCATTTTTACACACACACACACACACACACACACACACACACACACACACGAATCAGAAAAAAAAATTGTTACATACTCCAGAATAATGTATTTCCCAACTGAACTTATTGGATACTATGCTAGGTATCAGGGCAGCTAGCTCTGAACTGCTTGAAGACATTCTTCATGCTCCATCAGGATGCAATGTGATTCCTCTGGTTTTTCTCCTCCTTCCTCTACCCAGTCCCCTTATTCCTTCTTCTTCTTCCATTTATTCTCACCCATTTACTTTCTCAAAACAAATCTATCCCTAAGTATAGTCCTATCTATGTCGGTTAAAAAAAAATTCTTTATACTAGTCAAACTCCCCTCTTAACAGTGTAAATGTGATTCACTTTTCTGTCACTATGTCCTAAAATTGATCCCTATTACAGTTAAGTCTTGGGATATCTGAGAAAAACAGATTCCTTTTCATCTTAGTGGTGACTTTTTGCAAGAGCCTATCATTAAGGAATTTTAAATCCTATTGTAGAAATCCAAAGCCAAAGATCTTCTCTTCTTCCAAAGTCAAAATAGATGTCAACTAGAAGGAAAAAAAAAAACATCCTTGTGATAGCAGACTTCCTGTGTGCATGTGTGCCTATGTATGTGATGCATGCACACACATAATAAATCACACCCTTGGGTATTCACATTTTTGTACAATTCATTCCCAAAGTGAATTTATGCCAGTCCTGTGGAACCAGTAGAACGTGGTATAAGTAATGCTGGGTGCCTTCTGAGGTTAGGTCATGAGAAGGTTCATAGCTTCTTCCTTGTTCTCAAGGAACACTCTCTTTAAGAATAGCTAGCCACTGCATAAAAAGTTCAACTGTATTGAGATCTTCATCTGTGAGGTAGCCCAAGATAACCATCGAAGAGACTACATGGAGATAGATGCCTGAGCAGCCTTTATGCCAGACGTGTGAGAAAAGAGCCATCTTGAAAATACACCCTACATCCCATTAAATCTTCAGATGGCTTCAGCCCAACCACAATCTGACTGCAAGCAAGAACAAAGTTGAGTCCATAATTGTAACAGACAATAAGAAAATGTTGTTTTAAACTACTACATTGTGGCATGGCTTGTTAAAGTCATTTCCAGGTTCTCTTAAGTATCATTTGTCCCCATTAAAAAAACATCCAGAGTGGGTCAATAGGTTTCAGAAAACAATCTCATGTACCTGTTTCCCAACTGAACCTAGCAGGTATTTGTTCAGCCTATTCTGTTCCTGCCTCCTCATTAATAGGAAATCACCAAACACCATGACTTTTCTCTTCATTCCAGGCCAGTGAACGGTGGCCAGAAAACGTTTTGGACTCTTCCTTGTTGGTATGTGCCCTTCCCTCAACTACAGTATTCAACTCCCTTCCATGGGTGACCAGAACACCCATCGGGAGTCTCCTGTCTCATCCATCTGCTCTGTCACATTCTCTTGCTTTCCAAACTCTTGGTGCTGGTTTTGATCCCTCCTACCTTATCATAACCACCTTCTCCATGTTTTTCATCCTCTCTAAGAAGCTAAAGTATAGCACCACTCTCTAACACCCTTCACTTTGACCTCAAGTATAGACATCTGTTTAGAGTATACCCTCACTTCACTAGGATTCATCTGGAGTAGTAAGACAAACACCTCTTCTAATTCCCTTAGCCTCTATTCCTCTCAATGGAGGCTTATCTTTTTGCATTTTCATCCTCTTGTGGGATTCCTTGATTAATGGTGCCAGGTGCTCACTCCCTGCACCAGCCCTGACAGGTTCTGAGGACTGCTACCCTTCTCTGTCTCACACAATCAATCCTATGATGCTTCCTCCCCTTTCCAACCTGGACTCTCCTTCTCTGCCACAGATCAGCTTGGATCCTTGTTCCAGGACACCAGCCCAAGCCACAGCCTAGCTTTCTCAACACCTGTCTACCTGAACCAAGTCAGAGCCCCAAAAGAAATAATCTCCCCACTTAAGACTATAGCCCTTGCTCAACTCCTGCCACTTCCATGTCTAATCCAAGTCCCCTTTTCTTTTCTTTCTTTTTTTAAATATATCTTATTGATTTTTTTACAGAGAGGAAGGGAGAGAGATAGCAAGTCAGAAACATCGATAAGAGAGAGACATTGATCAGCTGCCTCCTGCACGCCCCACAGTGGAGACGTGCCCGCAAGCAAGATACATGCCTTCAACCGGAATCGAACCCAGGACCTCCCAGTCTGCAAGCCGACGCTCTATCCACTGAGCCAAACCGGTCTCAGCCCAAGTTCCCTCTTCTATAGCTCTTTACTTTCAGCAGACACTCATCCTCACTCAGCTGGAGCATCCCTCTGCCCTAACTCAGAACTCAACTGAAACCCCTTTAAGAATTATGCAGATATGTCGTAAAGCAAGGCTACTTCACAGCACCTCAGTCTAGGTCATTCCAGGTCATCACCCACCCCCATATAGGCTTATGTGATTCAAGGCACTTTAATAAGGAGATAACTAATTAAGAGAAATTTTTTACATATGCATAGCATTTATCACTATAACATATGTCATATATTTTATATAAAATAAATATACATGCTTAACTTATTTACATTGCTTATTGTCTGCCTCCTTTCATTAGAATGCAGATTTCATGAAAACACAGATTTTCTTTTTGTTTTATTCACTGCTGTTTCCCGAGTGATGAAAAGAATATCTAATACATAGGAGGTGCTCAAAAAATATTTGTTGAGTTAATAAATATTCACAGTTCCGGTCAGAAATGCTGTTTCCTATAGGTTCACAGATGTTCAATTTATATATTAAGGATTTGGGTTGGGTTTTGGGGGTTTTGTTTTTGTTTTTTTATTTTGTTTTGTTTTGTTTTTTGGTATGCAAGAGGAACCATTTATGGTATAAACAAAGGGGAATTTCTGGAGGATGCTATTATGAAGCTGCCAGAATTGTCAAAAGAAAGAGAAACATATTTTGGGAAAAAATGATCAGTGAGATAGCTGGAAAGGAGGATGGACCAGAATATTCTCATCTAACTGAAAACGAGGGAATCCCAGTTTTTCTAGTGTGTATTCCTCTATTCAAGAGTCAAATTCCAGAGAGGGACTAGCCCCTTGGACCGTGAACAATGACATCAGACTACAGACAATGGGAAAGATGTTCATCTGATCCCCCAAGGAATTTGTTAGGAGGGAGAAATTCTGAACAGCCAAATACAAAACTCTACAATCAAAGGGTCAAGCAATTAACTTGGGCTTAGCAACTCCCGCACCCTCGACATTTTTTTAATGTGTTTCCTGCACCCTTGACATTTTTTTAATGTGTTGTTTACATGTATTGTTTCCATTTTCTGATCACCTACTAACTGTTTTTTTCTTTTAATCTTTATGGTTGAAAGTATTACATAGGTCCTCCTTTTTCCTCCATTAACCTCTTCTCGCCAACTCTTAAACTTCTCTACCTCAAAGAAGAGAATTTTCATCTATTTTCTTCTATTACTGTGTGCTTAGATAAGCAAAAACAAATTGTATTAGAAAACTTCCTAAAAACACTGTAGAATTATGTTTTAAATACAGTTTCAATATACTTTAGGAGTCACTATTACAAACACTTGAAATATATTGACTCATTAAAAAAACGCTCTCCCTTAGAACCTTCTCTAGTGGCATATCACAACTTTGGGCTGCTTTGATTTACGACCTTGGCTACTGTGGCCCAGCCATTTAATCTTATAATCAACATCAATCACCAATTTTTATTACAACATTTTGCAGGCTGAGCAAAAAATATTTCTCCTGAGGACAAATTAGGCACCCCAAAGTGACTCTTGCAAATAAATACTGTTGGCCATAACTCGCTGCGCTACAGTTCACTCACAACAATTCATTCTATAAGTGCCACAGGAACTAAAAGCAATTGTATAATTTAAAAACATGAAAGAAGTAGCCAGAGAGATTCATATCATATAATGGCTACCTGGTGACTGGATAAAGATTTTTAGTGGTTCAATGACAACATGTACTTTCATTTATGCCTCCAATGGTTGCCATCCAAAAGATATTAAGTGTGTCCAAATATCCTTCAAGACAG